>JARHVA010002021.1:870000-920000 GCA_037957365.1 Torreya grandis
ACTGAACTTAGTCAAATTACTTGAAAATTGGTCCATATTTTATCAAGTATAATATGAAAAAACTTATATGACTAATTCTTCTTGACTCATCCACACATGAAAATGATGGTGTCAACAAACTGCCTACTCAAAAGTTCTACCACTAGACCCAAAATGTCTAGATGAGCATAATGAAGAATCAAATGAATGATAAGCACTTCCATAATCACTTTAAGCACTCTTATAATCCCATAGGGTCTCTATAACACTATTCACCTACTCATCCATTAGCACCCTGATCTAGTCTCTAACTACATTGATCACTATGAAGACCTACCACTTGTATATATGAATCTAAAATGGTCCCTTAGACACCAAATGACACAAGGAGTAAGCTAGACTATTATTAAACCATAATATAATATTAAATTACATTAAAAAAATCTAAAACATACCTTATAAAATTATTAAAATCCCCTATATAATATCATGACTATAAGGGGTTGACCCATTTTGGCTTGAGATAAAAATGGTCAACATTCTTGGTGATTTCCCAAGGGTGGCATACTTGATATGTCATGACCAGTTGCCTAATTCTATCCATTAGGATATGGATTCACATGCATAGTAGGTTTGACATACAAATTTCCTTGAATCAACACACAAAACACAAGGAAAGACAACTAAGAAGCAACACACAAGATAAAACCCATGTAAAAATAACACATTGAACACTTATTGAACACAACACAATAAGAAAGGAAACAAACACGTAAATAACCTACCTAAGTACTAACTAACTTGAGATGAAAAATTCCTCCAAGATCAAAAGGGAAGTTTGAAAACACTCTCTTTTCTATAACATGAAGGGTTGAATGAAATGTGTATCCTTTTGATCCTTAACATTGATGCCTCCATCTTTTTCATGGTGTTTATCAACTTCTTTGGCATGATGTTCAATGAGAACCAAACATCTCCAAATAGGTTGGATATACAAATTAATTCTTATTACATCTAATAAACCTCAACTTTCTCATATGGTTTCTCAGCTATGACCTCTAATGGTGGTTAAACAAGGCTTTCATTTTTGGTTTGCATAATGTCCTTAATAAGATTGGGTTTATTCTCAGTTGTAAGTTCTTCAAGCTCATCAAGGAGATTTGCATAGTCCACCCAGTCTTGGTCACTATCCTCCATGGGAAACTATTTTTCCACCTTATCAAGTACTTGACCTCAAATTAGAAAAGATATTCAAGCTCTTAAAATATTTTCATTTTTTACTATCAATCATATTTATCTTCCATGGAAAACCCCTTTTCCACATTCTCATGTACTTGGCTCTTAATGTGAAAATTTGAAGATATGAGGATTGTCTCAACCTTTTTTTCTCCTTGATAGATTGTACTTGATGTTTGGAAGCATCAAGATATTATTATTCATGATCTAATACCTTTGGATATGGCTCAATACTAGGTGGGTCTCTTGATTATTCTTGAGGAACCTTAACCTTTGCCTTGATTTCATTAACCATGTTCTTAACTTCTTAGGAAGAAACATCCTCCAATGCAGCAAGTTCTTGATCAGTAGAATTACCTTCATCTTTATGCCTAGTATAATCCTTATCAACATGATCATGTTTATTAGACTCATTAGTAAAATTTTCATCAAATATGCAATCTTTTGGAAAAGGAAGATCTTTAGCCAGCCTGCCAAACTCTTTGCATATGGTATTGAATTTTTTCAATAGTTCTTCTTCATTCACAACATGATACCCTTATCCATAATTATTGAGACAATAATCAACATTATTTTTAGAGGCATTATCCAAATTAGATGTAGACTTTTTGGGAGGAGGATTAACCTTACCAAGCTGATCAAATTCATGACATATGAAATCAGACTTTTGCACAAGTTATTTTCACCCACCTCATGAGTGTCTTCTTCAAGAGATGTTTCACCAATCTTGGTCTTATGAGACTCTCTTAGGACTACAAATTATTGAGGAAACTTGACCTTCTTGTTTGATAGTAAACTCAAATTCATTCTCAATATGGTCATTTATAACTTCATGATTAAACATGGAGTCTTCCTTAAATGCTTCTCTCTTTAAGTCTTGGTAACATTCTTCATAGATAGCTACAAAAGAGTCTTCATTATGTTCCTCTTCCATATCAAACTCTACACCAATAGTTGTGGTAGGATCTTCAATGCCATTTTCTTCATATAAGAAGGTAGAGTTGCACTTGTATTCACTAAGGGGAGTCACTATGGTCAATTCTTCCTCATAATCACTCATGACATTCTCTTGGTTAGCCTTGGCTTGGATTTTATCCTCTCCACTTGCTTCTCTCAAGATGGGCTCATGTGAAGGGGCCAGAATATGAGATGTAGTGGAAAGATGAGATGTGATGGGGGGATGATGAATTTTGGATGGAGTGTGATGGGTAAGAAAGGGATTATCAGTGGATTCATGAAAGAGAAAAACACTATTAAGCTCATAAGGAAGTGACATCTTGGGTTGGTTATAATAACAAGCATATGCATAAGTAGGAGCTACATATTGCTAGTATATTTATTGGATTTCTTCAATAGCAAGATGTTCATTTTTTTATCTTTTTATCCTCTAACATACTTAGCCTATCTATTGAGCATTGAAAGAACTTCTTTGACAACTACACTTGTTTCTTGATCTCCCATTGAGATCCTTATAGTTATTTAAATGTATCCAACTTCTATATCTAATTTTGGGAAACACCTCTCAACCATTACATGAGATGATCAGGAAGCACATAATACTCATCATCCCATGTACTCATTTCATCTTCAAGATATAGTAACTATGGTATGGATGCCAAAAAATACTTGATATATTATGGAAAGAGTGAATGAGGAGGAGTGTAATGATGGGGATCAATACCAGCTTCATTTTATTTCACCTTAATCTAAAATAATCTATATTTTGCCTTGTAATACATTTTTGTCTAATCCATGCAAACATCTAGTTCCTCATGGTAAGACTCATAGGAGTACTCTTGAGGTTTATATTAATCATGGTATGGTTGATAAGGATCATATTAAGAGTATTAGGGAGGAATTTATTGATAGGTATCTTGGTATCCTTCTTCATAGGGATGTCTAATAACCTAGTGTCTATATGAGGGGAAATGAAGGATTATAGGGTTACCATGGTTCATAGGGTTGATAACCATTTTGATAGGACTATTGGGTGTTGTATTATGGTTCATAACAAGGCTGATAAGGAGGTCCATAGTAGGGATATTCACCATAGATGTTCATATCAACCTCATATATCAAAGGAAATGTAAAAACTAATCAAAACTTTAATGAGATATATCTGAGCTACTTACAACCAAAATTTATCATTTGGAGTCACCATTTGTGCTAGTTTTCTTGCTTCAAAAACATGATATATTAAATACACACCAATAATATTTCCACTCTCTTAAACGTTGGTACCACTAGGCATTCCATAATTGTTGTCACCAAATCTCACACCGTAGAAGATGGTGTTCAATCCTCTTATATATTTGGGAAAAATGGGAAAACTTATAGGTATTTGGGTGTACCTATATTGGAAGTGAGCCTCTAAATTTAAGGGTTACCTCCATAAATGTATCTTGAAATGCTCATACCTGCTTCACTAATTGTTTATGGGGAAAAGAGTTAGAAGATTCATGAAATGAACCTAATCTAAAAGGGGTGATACATCACAATGTGTTCCATTTGACCATCATACTTTCCTTCACTAAGAAAAAGGAAAATAAAGTAACTTACAAGTCTTATGGGCTCTGATATGAGTATTTAAATATGGAGGTGATATGCATGATATCTCTCTAAGGTAAGTGAACCATAGGCTAGTTATATGCACTAAAGCTAATTATACTCTTAAAATATAGGATCATACACTTGAAAAAACTTCACATGAACTTTTAGAATAGGAAATATTTCAAAAACATGAAATGATAAGGGAAGAAAGGATAGATAATAATCAATTTGTATCACCATACATCACTTGCACACTTAGACAATATTTCAAGAACTCAAAATCAGATTTGCATTAGTGTTCAAAGGAAAAGTATGACATTATTCTATTAGGAATTTTCCATACATGGAATGGAAATTTTTTACAAGGTACAAAATGGTATCTACTTATAGTATTTTAGAGAGAGAAGTAGGAAATAAGAAGCCCAAAAGGGAATCAAATTAGTTAAACCTCATTTGAACCATGGTTGAAACTATTCAAAAGCAAATTATGACATCATTCTAGTATGGATTCACCATACATGGAGTGGAACCATTTTTACAAGCATCAAAATGGAATCTACTTATAACATTTGAGAGAGAGATGTGGGAAACAAGAAGCCCAAAAGGGAATCAAATTAGTTTAAACACATTTGAACCATGGTTGCATATACTTCTATAAATATGTTTATTCAAGATTCTTGATTAATCTGGGCTACTTCAAGTGGTTGCATAGTTACATTGTTCTTTCATTGATGCTACTTGATGGTTTTAATGTAAGGATCAAGTTATTTTGAGCTAGGTCTTAAAATCAATGAAGTTATAATCCTTAGATCAATATATTAGATATTTATCCTAGTGATAACTACTCAAATAAGTTTTTAGTGGCATGTATAGTGGATAAAATGGGTCCTTTTCATGCAATTGGTCCTACTAATGAAAGTTTTGGGGTTTACATGTATGCCTTCATAGTATCCATAGAAATGCCAACTCTTGTTCCAACTAGATCATGTTTGAACTAGTCTCTATGCTCATGGGTCCACTTATAGATGGAAAACCAATCTCAAACTATTGGTTTTCATATTAGGTCTAAATATAATATTCATATGTATTATTATAATAATGGTGAACATAGTCATATAATGTACATTTCATGAAACAAAAATGTTGAACCAAAGGTCCACATTAAGCTCTAATGGTGATCCTTTATATCATTTATTCTTAATTTCATCACTCTATCCTTTTCATGGCACTAAAAAAAAATTTAATGGTGAAAAATACCCTCTAAAAACATTTCCTTGGATTGAACTTAAACATGTGTTTGACCTCCAAGAAGTCCCTTTAATTTTATTGGTCATTGATACCTGACTTAACTCATTGACATATTGACCTTTGCTCACTTTGTTGATCTTGATCTATATGATTAAGAGCCAACCATCAATCGTTGCCCGTCAAATTGTCAACTTTGTCCCATATTACATTAGGTGTAAACCTCACATTTGATTTCAAGATCTGTTATTAGTCTACTAGCCTCATGCAATTACACCATGTGGTAATCTTTTAATCCCTTTAACCCTTTAACAATTACTCACACCATTGTATTAGGATGTACGATGTAATAAAAACCATAAAATCAATTAGGACCCACCATTTTAAATCCAATGATTACTTTATGATCTTAAAAATGATGTCCTCACTCCTATTAAATGATGTATGCATAACAATCATTGACATTTACATGACCATCAAATTTAAGCTCAAAAGGATTTGTTTTGCTCGAGATTAAACTTAACATTAGTGAAATCATCATTTAATGTCCCATAATATGTATTTGACATCTTGTATACTATAAAATTTAGAATCTAATAGGTTCTTTTAGTGGCTTAAAGTTGATGTCTGCATGAATGTATCCCATTATTTGACCAACATTGAAGATTTATAACTTGAGCCAAAATCCTTGTGCAGACTTGAAACTTTCAAAGCATGTTCCTAGAATGTAGATACATAATTGTGCATGATCCAATGGTCATGTGAGGCTTCTAAGTGAAGATATTAAATGAATATTTTTTGGTCCATTTTCTCCTATGTGACATCCTAGTGATGATCTAGTCAAAAATGGCTAAGTATGAGAACTTGGCAAATTTTATATGAGGAACCAACTTTGAACACACATAACTCATATTTCACTTTGTCAAATGAATTAAAAATTTGTCAATATGTTCTCAGGGATAAAATGAATATACCCATATGACCAATTCTTCTTGACTTATCCACACATGGAAATAATGGTGTCATCAAATTGCCTACTCAGAATTTTTGCCACTAGCCCTGAAATGTCTAGATAAACACAATGGAGAACCAAATGAATGATAAGTACTTACATACTCAATCCAATCACTCTTGACATCCCATAGGGTCTCTAAAACACTATCCATCTACTCATCCATTAACAACTTGATCCATACTCTAACTGCATTGATCACCATGAAGACCTGCCACTTACATATATGACTATAAAATGGTCCCTTAGACACCAAATGACACAAAGACCAAGCTAGAATGTGACTAAGCTATATTAGAATATGAAATGACATCAACACAACTATAACATACCCTATGACATTATAAAAATTCCCTATATAAGATAATGACTATAAGGGGTTGACCCATTTTGGCATGAGGTAAAAATGGTCAATAGGCCTTACATAATTAATTATAGATTTGGTGCCTCCAAATATTGGATCTAGAAGTAAAGCCTTACATAATTAATTATAGAGATGGTGCCTCTAAATGTTGGTGCTAGAAGGATGGCCTTATATGATTAATTATAGAGCTATTTCCTCCAAATTTTGGTGCTAGAAGAAGGATACCTATGTAATTACTTTCATGAATATTAGTGAAATTATTGTGTACTTCACTAAATATATGCATAATTATTTCAAAGTAAAAAAATATTTTTAAATAACACTAAATATCTACATTCTTTGTATGAATATTTGCATTATTTGAAAGATATCATCAAAGTTAGTGTTCATTTGTATAAAT
This sequence comes from Torreya grandis, assembly GCA_037957365.1. Lineage (NCBI taxonomy): Eukaryota > Viridiplantae > Streptophyta > Pinopsida > Cupressales > Taxaceae > Torreya > Torreya grandis. The sequence continues at coordinate 876,787 of JARHVA010002021.1, forward strand.
TTGGTAAATAATCTAGATATTTATATAAATTTGTGCAAAGATAGGTGAAATACACTTTTTAGGAATATTCAAGGTTATTTTGATCATCTTTACAAATGTTAACATAAATTTGATAAATAATCTAGATATTTGTGAATATTTATACATAGATCAATCACTAAGACCTCACTTGTACTAAATCCAAGCATTTAAGATCATAATTTCTCTAGTTCATTTGATATTGAGTAAACCTTTGTGTAGCTTTGTGCTATAAGATATTTTAAAGTTCTCAAATGCTCTCAAATCATTAAATTAGGCCTAGAAATGTTTTGGAATGTTGTTCTAACATTGATATTTATAGGTTAATGTGTATAACTAATAATGTTTGTGTAGGTATTAAAAAATCCAATGTTTCAAATCTTAGATCCTCAAAGATCAAGGAAAAAATACTTAATATAAGGATTTTTTTTATATAAGATTGATGAATATTTGTAATATTTGGCACTTGTGAAGTTACCTTTAAAGTTCCTTTGATTTTAAATATCCATTATTCTTCCTAGAATTGCTTAGGATTAGAGATAGATCATGATCTAAGTTCAAGGTCCCTTTAACATCCCTATAAATCCATAGGAAGGCTAGAGAAAACAAAGGTAAATATAGGATGTCTAGGACCCAGCCAAATTTCCCATCTAACCAAAATTTTCAACCCCTCTTACCAATCATGGCATGGTTAGTTGGATCATCCATCAATATCCCTAGTGCCATGCATGATCTATCAAGTAACCTAGAAAAATATTTTCCTCCCTTTACCCCCACTAGTAGAGTAACCACTTAAGAGCATATAAATTCATATAAAGCATCTTTGAGGATGATTATTGTAATTCATGAAGACGTATATTTTTGTCTCTTTTCCTTTACATTCCAATATGTGGCTTATAATTGGTTCCTCAACTTTTTGAAAGATTACATAATGGGATGGGGTCAGTTTAATGATACCTTTAATTCCTAATTTGGTAGGGTAGTAATCCTGGGAGTTGTGTACCAATAGTTCACAACCCTCAAAAGGGACATAAAGGAACTAATTAAAACATTCAACACAAGGTTCTAAAAGATGTATAACTTGACATCCCCACCCTATAAGTTGAAAGATGATTTGGATTTATAAATATACAAAAATGCCTTAGACCCAATGATAGTTATCTTCCTGAGAAGATCCTTTAATGTTGACATTTTACCTTTATCATATGTTGAAGCCATTCATATTGATGAGAAAATACACCTGTAGGGGAATCCTACCTTTGTTATACCAAATAATGACCCAACATTGCCTACTATAAATGTCATATCCAACATGAATCAGAACACTCCTATATTAAAGCAACTAATAATAATTAACTAGATGCCATTAATCCATTCTACACCCAACCAATAGCTAGGATTATTCAACCAAGTGAATGCTAGAGTACATCCCTAGAATAATATCATTCAGGCATTGGTGCCCATAAATAACACAAACATTCAAACTATGACCCAAAATAAGAAATTAGAGACTCTAAAGAGAGAATTAGATTCAATACAGAGAATCATTCAAAAACTCACTAACGATTTCTTGGATATCAAGAAATAGATGGGAAATACTTGTGAGAGTTCTAATATAAATTATAACTTTCAAAGATATAATAGACTATTCAATAGGCCTAACAATAATAGTGATCCCCCTTTAAATGATTTTCTTGAGATAAACATTTGAGAGTTAGCCTTGCCCAACTTATGATGAGTGCAAAATACCACCAGACATGGAGAGATAGACTACATCGAGTTCTACCATGAATTTGAAGGCATTCAAATAAAAATGGAGGGGTTCAAGATGAACCCCACTAATCAAATCAATGCTAAAATTTATGATAATACTGATGATACATATATATCTCTAGAAATAGTCCTTATGGTTGAGATCTATGATTTTCCCAATCAAGATGAAAATTATCCTGAAGATAATGTTGAAGATGTGCATTATTTATAATAATACAAAAGGAGCAACTATGTTTTGAGAAGTAAAAGTTATAACCCACAACTAACAACTTCCACCCCACATAATAAAATAGATACACCTCCTAATAGAAAGAAAAACAATAATCCTCCACCCCTAAAGGTAAGGGAATTTAGCCAATAATAGAATCCCCCTACACAACACTAAAAGGTGAATACAACATAGTGGAAGATATGAATAAGATCAAGGCAAACATAATGTTGCATGAACTCACTCAAATCACTAAACATCATTATTTACTATTGAAATCATTGAATGAAAAGCTAGCTCTAGAAAATATAAACTAGCTCATGCAAAAGTGGTAATGTATATGAGTAAGCATGAAGTTACACTATTTTTGTTGACTATAAGGATTTTTGGTAATAATATTCATAATTGTTTTCTTGATTCTAGTGCTTTAGCTCACATTATGACTTTGGGAATTTGTGAAAATTGGATTAAACCCAATCTAATCAAAGAAGATAGTGGTACAATTAGACAAATCAAGAGTGAAAGTGGTGGGTGAATTGTTATATATTCACATGTAGCTCACTCATGAACCTTGATTGCAATAGTTCATCAACATTCAAATCATTGACATACCTAAGGCTTATATATTGTTATTAAGTCATAACTAGAATAAATCCCTAAATGGATATATTTCCATTGATTGTTCCCACATGTGGATACCTTAGGATGGGATTTCTAATCAAATCAAGATTGATCAAAAGGCCAAAATGAAATACACAATCACCAAATATAATGCCAATAATGAAAAGGTAAATTATCAATCCTCTGACCTAGGTGTTTACACTTTATAAACCACTAATGTTGTTAAAGATGACAAGGTGAAAGGAGAAAGTAAAGGTACCTAAAAATTTCACTTTTATTGTACATGAGCTAAACAAGGTTCTGGAATTAGAATTGTTCTGACAAATTCCAAAGGAAAATAGTATATAGCTTATTATAGATTACAGTTCACTTGTACTAAGAATTTAGTAGAATATGAAGATCTTATTTGAAGACTTAAATTTGAAATCAAACATAAGGTAAAATAAATGTTAGTCTATGGTGATTTATAACTAGTTGTTAATCAGGTTAGGAGTAGATATCAATGTAGTATTTATTTTTAAGAAAGTATAAATTCAGAGCTTGGGAATTGATCAATTATTTTAACTCATTTAATATTTTTTCCTTATAGAAGGAAAAAACTAAGTGGTAGATACTCCAGCTTCAAGAGAAGCAAAATTGGTTCCTCTAGATCCTTTGAACTTGCAAGAGTTTACTATGGAAATAATTTCATGCCCCTATATGATAGACAATATCAAACACTTCCAAGTTTTTGATGATGACAAGTAGATAATTGACTTCATTTCTAATTTTGGTGTATTTGATGCCCACATTATTGATTAATAGGATGAAATTTTTGTATAAAGTTCTAAATATAATGAAGATGGATTAATCCAACTTAGAAAACTAAATACCCAAGGGAATTATCTCCTTGTAAAGAATGTTTGAACTAGATAAACAAAGGACTAAATCTAAAAAACCCAAGGTGAGTGAAAAATATTATAAATCAAGTCAATTTGGGAGATCCTGGGAATGAAAAAAGTGTTAACATTGGTTTAGTTTGCACTGATGAAGAGATAAAGTAAGATATTTCCCTTTTAACCAAGTTTAAAGATGTTATTGCCTAGTCATATGATGATCTTAAGATATTTGATACTAGTGTGATTACTCACACTATCCCATTTAAAGAGACCTCCAAACCCTTCTGGTAAAGATAGAGGCCAATGAATCCAATGTTGGAACCACTAATTTATAAGGAAGTGAATAAATTTATATATGCAAGGATAATCTTCCCCATATGGCACTTGATAGGGGTTGAAAATCTTGTGCCAATTTGAAAGAAGAATGGAGAAATTAAACTTTATGTCAATTTTAGAAACATGAAATGATCTTCATAGAAGGATATTTATCCCTTTCCATCTTTGGATGAAGTCATTCAATTGGTGAGTGGTCCTACAATGATGTCATTCCTTGATGTTTTTTCAAGATACAATCAATTCCTAGTCAATAATAATGATAGGTTGAAAACTACCTTCACCACTAAGTGGGGAATGTTTACATATAAACAAAATCCATTTGGATTGATCAACACAGGAATAAATTTCCAACAAGAAATTGACCATGCATTACAAATATTAATATGTAAGTGCACCATTATTTACATGGATGATCTAATGGTTTTTTATAAAAACATAGGTGATCACATGATGTATTTAGAACAAGTGTAAAAGAAGTGCATGAGGTATGGCATTTCTTTAAATCTAAAGAAAAGTATATTCTATGTAACTGAAGGCAAACTTATAAGACATATAATCACCTAGAAAGGTATGACTATTGACCCTAATAGGATAAATTCAATCTCATTGATAGAAACCCTTAATAGTAAAAAAGAGTTGAAATCTTTCTTTGATAGATTAAACTTGTTAGAAAATTTATCTCTAATTTTGCATAGATTGTAAGGCCACTCAATACAATGATGAATAAAGATGTGAAGATAGAATGGAATTTTTAAATAAAGAAGGCATCTCAAGACATTAAAGATGATACTATTCAAGCTCCTATTCTGATAAGTCCTAATTTTAGGAAAGACTTTTATTTATACTCTTTTACTTTTGATCACATTATTACCATTATCTTGACACAAAAAGAGGATGATAAAGAGCACCCTATATCATTCATGAGAACCAACTTGAATAACTCTAAATTGAACTATCCTATTCTAAATAAACAAGGCTATACTTTAGTTAAGGCCATCAAGATGTTTAGACACTACATCTTGAGGAATAAAATATATGTTATAGTGTTCGATCTGTTATCACATTGATGTTGGGACAAAATGAACTTGAAAAATGAAGAGGTAACTAGATGACCAAAATCCAAGAATATAACATATAAATAAAATATACTAAGCTAGTTAGAGGCCAAGGCCTAATCCATATTATTGAAAACACTTATCCATGCATTGATGCTTTGTAAGTTGAAGCAGGTCAAGTAGCTAGTGGTGATTAGTACGAGGATGTTGTCCATTATTTATTCCATAGAGTGTGTCTCCCACACCTTAAAAGAGAGTAAAATAGGGTCCTTAAGCTGAGATCATCTCATTTTTATATCAAAAGAGTAGTCCTCTATAAAAAAATTAAGAGGGGATTTATCTAAGATGTGTTTCTAGAACTGAAGCCACCAAAATCATGAACAATTTCCATGACGAAATAGGAAGTGGTCACCATTTGGGGCATACCACTAGGCATAATATATTAAGAGTAAGCTACTATTGGCCAAACATATTCAAATATTCTCATGTTCATGTGAGAATATGCCATGAATGTGAAGTGTTTGATCAATGAGAGATAAAGGCTTCCATGCCTTTACAAATAGTGATTAAAACAAATCCATTTGCATAATGGGGCCTTAACTTCATAGGAGTGAGCAATGCTAACTCATAAATAGGCCAAAAATTTATACTAACTACCATGGATTATTACACTATGTGGATTGAAGTAGTGGCCACAAGGAATAATAGAGTGATTGACATCATCAAATTTATAGAATAAAAAGTTTGGGATGCCCATGTCTTTAGTATGTAATAATGGCCCAACATTTTCATCAAAAAAATTCATCGAGTGGGCATATGATAATCAAATAGTCATCAAGTCTTCTTAAAACTACTACCCTCATGGTAATGGAGTTGTCTAATCCACTAACAAAAATTTGATGAACACCATCAAGAAATCAATAGATAAAAAAACCAAAGAATGGTAGTCCCTACAAAAATATGATTTATGGGAAGATAAAATAAGATACAAATAGGCATTCAAGGCAACCCCATTCCTACTAGTCTATGGCAAACAACCTATTTTTCCTATCATGACAAAGCTTCCCACCTATGAGTTTATGGTTGAGTACATGGAAGATGAACAAAGAGTACAGTCCTAAATACTAAACATAATCTAAATGGAAGATTTTAGGGATAAAGCATTAAAGAATTTCATCAAGCATCAGGATGTTGTAAAGATATGGTTTGATAAATGAGATAAATTTAAATAATTATACATATAAAACTTGGTCTTAATAAGGGATAAGGCCCACGATAATAAATGACAACATGATAAGTTTGCTCCTCTCTAGATTGGACCATACCAATTGGTAGAGATACAAAATGAAAACACATTTAGGCAGAAGGACCTACAAGTGAATGAATTAAACTTGCAAATCAATGGGAAGTACATGAAATATTACTTCTCTGCTACCCTATCAAAAAATCTAGAAGGACAATAAGATTGTTTGGATTTAGTATAGGTAAGAGTAAAGTATTTTTCTTTCTTTCTTTGCTTCCTTGTTGTGCTTTGTCTCACTTTCCACTTATTGTTAATTTTATGTTGTGTGTTATATCTTAGTAATAAGTCCTTTGGATAAGAATTCATTGGCTCAATTTATGTTAGTTTGGTCTTGAAAAAGGGAAGAATGTATTTTTTGTTTTAAACATTGGTCATCCAAAGTTTAAAAACCTCTAGTAGTGTCTTAGTTTAGAAAATTTGGGTAAGATTAATTAGAAGTTAGTTTTCTCATTAAAATCCTAAGACATTATAAGGCTATAATATAGTTAACATGAGTAAACATTTTCTTAAACTGGAGTTTGAATCTATTTGGACCATCATACTATCACTTAAATTCAACAAGTTAATTGCTAGGGTAAAACTTGTTATTTGAAAGTGAATTACATCTAGTCTATGTATTGACAAAACCTTACACTTAGATAATTCTAGTTCCCAACCATTTTGGTTTATGAATAAAGGTATAAATAACATTATATACCAATGAAGTGAAATCGTAAATTACCTTCAGATTCCATGAATGGTGATTTAGGCATTCTCTATCAGGGCTATGGATGTATGGATGGCAGTAGAGTAAGGCTCAGAGTGGAACCAAATTTATTTATGTCAGAGCTATGGATGCTTATCTGATAGAAGAGTAATTCCCAAGCCATCCTTAACAAATAAAAGTATAATTATATAAAATCTAAATAATGGTTAAGTCATTTCAATTTTGATGTCTTTAAAATTTAAAATTATCATTTCCAAACCTAGTGGCAATGGTTTAAGAACCTCAAAGAACATGCATAGTATGATTTTCTACAAGGTTTAAACTCTATTTCAAGCCTATGGTCTTTCATTGGTTCTGATAAATAGTTTTTATAAGGAATAAAAATCAAAATGAGATAACTAATTTTTAATTTATCTTTGAGTAGAATATCTAGATTCTAACATTTTGTAATATTTCCCCATAGAGGTCACCATTTCTTGATGATCAACATTCCCCCATTATTAGAATGGTGACCCTCCTTTCTTTAGTTTTAAAAAAGTTCCCAAGATGCTAAGCATGTTAATTCATTGGACTGCATATGGATTTGATTTAACTTACCATTACTTGTGCTTTTGAATTTTTTAGTTAATCATTCATTTTGCAATAAGGATTGATATTTTAAAATATTCAAATTATTGCAAGTTTTCTTCAAATTTTTCTCAATAATGAATTATTGACCATTGACAACTCAATGATGTGTAGAAAGGCTTTCACTAAGGAAATATGGCCTGGCTCTTTAATAGACATGAATGCAACAAGCTTCACTAGGTCTTATTGAATTAACTGTTTTATATATTGAATATATTTGGTTGTGAATTTTTTCTTTAAACTTGTTTACATCTACCTAAGATGAGCAATGATGTCTTCAAGAAATATACCTTAGTTTCTCACTTGACCTTGTAAGATGTCAAATTTAATTTGTGGCTTATGATGCCTCATAAGATGTCAAACTTTAGACATGGCATAAAAAAGACAAGTATCCACCTCATTAGGATTCTCAACACCTTAAGTATTCATCACATTCCACGTAAGACACATGGAGAAAATCTACAAATCCATAAGCTACATGGCATCATCTAGAGGGCTCACAAATAAAATAACCATTAGAATTCAATTCTTGGGGATACATGTTAGTATCTTAACCCCTTCAAGTGATCCTATCCAATATGAGCCACTCCACATCCCCATTTATCCCACCATAATGTATAAGCCCATAAAATACCATCATGTATTTCAAAAGCAACCATCTAGACCCAATTAATTTATGAAATGATGCATGGCCCCCTTGGGTTTGCCCAAGGTCACCACATGTCTATGTCACATTTCATCCATATAAATCTCATGAGATCTCACAAGGTTGACATCTAAGTTTCACTTGATCCATCTAATCAAGGATTGATGATATATAGTTGTCCAAGGGGCCTTTTGAGAATGACACTTGGTAAAAGTATAGATAAAAGTCTATGAAACTTACATATATCCCCTTTGGGCCCATGTGATGATGCTACATATCATTCCAATGTTATTCCTATCTAAGGTACACTAGATCATCTTTAAGATAGATGCATGTCTCCATTGAAGCCATGAAATTAACACCAAGTTGTTGAAAATTGTCCAAAATAATTTTGAGGGAGACAGCTATTAAGGAAAGCTTCAATTACCTTCTAAAAGTGACACTTTGTGAAGAAAATCTATGACTACCTGTTTCTACCTCAAATTTGCTTTTAAGACTATAAAGAAAGAAACTAGAAGAAAGTGAAGGACAAGGCTTGGAAGTACCTGGACTATAGATTGCGCACCGTAAATCCAGACGTTCGTGGGCACTCCTCTTTGGCTGTGGAGGAATGACACCTGCAAGAAAAAGGGAAACTTGGACAAGAGGATGTTAGATAGATAGGCGGTGGGTTGCCAAGCAAGAGCTTGTTCCCAGAAGTATGAGAACTTCCTTGAGGGAGGTCAACCCACAGTTTTGCTAAAAGATAAGTGACTGATAAAAAGACAGAATGCTAAAATAAACTGAAATGATAGCAAACTGAAAGAGAAAAGGAAGCAAAAGCTTACCTGGAAGAAGCTGTCGGCCTGGTTGCAGTCGCCGGCGTCGGTGGTCCTACCGGCGTCGGTTGTCTGGTCTGCCGATGTCGGTTAGTCTGCCGACGTCGGTTGGGGTAATGACAGGGTCTGGTCCGTGGATGGTCCGGGGCTTGATTTATGCTCTATTTAAAGATGGTCAGTGGATGGGTTTGTGGACGAAGCTCTGAGTCTGCTCTGGGCCTGGTTTGAGGATGGGTTTTAGTCAGAAGGACGGAGAGGGACAGGGAGATAGAGGAAGCCAATCTGGGAGGTAGGAATCTGGGTCTGGGTGACAGTCAGGTCTGAGGGGGTAGAAGAGCTGAATATAGCTTAAAACATGATAAGTAGAAAGCATATAGAATAGAAACAGAGAACATACCTGTGCCCTGCTGAAGAAGGTGTTGTTGTTGCCGCTTGTTGAAGCCCTGTTGCTGATGAAGAATCCCTGTAGTTCACCTGCAGAAGATTGCTGTGTACCTGAGGGAGAGAGAGTCAGATTGATTGGTAAAGAGATTGCTGATACAAGGGTTTGATGCCAAAGATTCAAGAGTCAGGATGCGAGAGCTAGAGAAGCAGAGAAGTGAAGAAAAGCCAAGCGGAACCAGTAGACAGAGAAAACGGTGAAGAAAACCCTTATGAAGGGGTGCCGACGCCGGCAATATCGCCGACGTCGGCCGAAGGATGACCGACGTCGGCGGCTGAAAGGCCGGAGAAAGGCTAAAAATAGCCTTTCATCCGTTTCCCAACGGCCGGGTCGAATGAATCCCAGGATGAAACGGTCGACGGGGGGGTTAAATGGGCGAGAGAAGAGGTTGGAATAGGAGTCTAAGGCATTAAATGGCCATGTGGGGAATGAAGGGGATCCAAGGAGGGTATCCTAAGGTGGCGAGGTGGCAAGGAGAGGGAAAAAGGGGTCTTATTTAATTAAAAATAGGTGTTTATTTCCAATTAATAAGACTTAGGTGGGTTAGGGACCAAGGAGGACTAGGAGGGAGAAAGGACCAAGGGTTAGACACTTTTTAGGTGTCTACATTTGCCCCTTTTTGTCTTGTTGGTTGTTCTGAACGAACTGCAAGACAAAAACAGGGAGTGGTTGCCCCAGGGGAAGGATGATGTGGATTGCCCCGAAGTATGGATGAGGTATTCCCCCTCAAAGTAGGAGTCGAGAGAAGGAACCTGATGTCGGGTGCTAATTTGACAAAAGGTGGATGAGAAAGAGAGAGGTGAGTGAGAGTGCTGCAAAAGTCATGATTGCGCGCATACCACTGCACAAGATGGTCAGGTCAAATTGTCGCATGGTCAAGGGTCAAGGAGTGCCAAAATTGAAGTAACCGGGCCCCAGCATTTGGTCATCTGCTGATCGGGTCACTCAATCTAAGCTGAAGCTCCAAATGGTCATCGTGTCCCAGGTATCCAGGGCTCAGGAAGTGCTCCCAGAAACACGAAAAAGGCCACAAGTAGTAGGGATCAACTGGCTCGCGATCCTATACTTGTGAAGGGTCAAAAATAGTCTGCGAACAATTCTGCTAACCAGCCGTGGAATAGCATACACGCAAAAACAACCAAGGCAACATTGGCTTGGAAGTGGTCGAGGTCGAAGGAGATAGGCATGATCGCCAATGGTCATTAGTCAAGAGGATGGATAGATGAAAGGATGCGGCCGAGCTAACCCCAGAAGACCCCATGTCAACTGAGTGCTGCCTACATAGCCCCGATGATAGGGCCTCAGGCTGATGTAGTTCTCCCTAAAAGGGAGGGAGGGTCAGAGGGATTGATTGGTCTTGGTCAAAGTCGAATGAGTGGTCATGGTCAAAGGAAATGATTGGTCTTGGTCAAAGGTCTATGATTGGTCTTGGTCAAAGGGAATGATTGGTCTTGGTCAAAGTTGACGAAGGGAAAGTTTGTCCATCCAAGAGACGAACAAACAGGGGTGGTCGAGCTAACCTCAGAGGATGTGTTATCTGAGTGCTGCCTACATAGCCCTGGTCATAGGGCCTCAGACCAATGTAGTTCGGACTAATTGAAAAGATTGGTCGATGATGAGATTGGATGTGGTCAAAGTTGTCGATAGACTGGTCGTGGTCAAGGTCAAGGTCGCAAAAGAGAAGGTTTGTCCATCAAAGAGACGAACAAACGGGGGTGGTCGAGCTAACCTCAGAGGATGTGGTATCTGAGTGCTGCCTACATAGCCCTGGTCATAGGGCCTCAGACCAATGTAGTTCGGAGTACGAGGGTCAAAATGGTCGATGATTAGATGTGGTCAAGCGTCGAAATGATGAGGAAAAAAAGATGAGGATAAAAAGGATGCTACAGATGGTGTCTTCTGTAGAAGTGGTCGAGAGTCTTTCATCCCTAGCAAGTTTCCATAGTCGTGATGGATGTATGCTAAAAATGAATAGAAGGTCTATTTATGCTTCAGCAAGTATTGGTTTATGCTTAACATAAATTGGGTCTGGTCGGTAGTTTCCATGTGTATTAGTCTCCATAGAAACTATGCAAAAAGGACAAGGATGATGCCTGATGTCATGTTGAAAATGTCGAGGCTGGTTTGAAAAAAAATGTTGAAGTTGGCTGGGTTTAAGGATGAGTCGATAATTGACGTGGCCAAAGCGTGACCAAAGTGTAGAGAAAAGGTGAAAGGCAAATCGCTCTTTCATTGACAAGGACCAGAAAGGAAGCATAGATAGGGGTGAGTAGAACCAAAGCCCCGTTCATGCATTACGTCGTTGACCAGTGTTGAGTTAGAACGGTAATCGAATCACTTTTTGACATTAAAGTGAGCTCGAAGTCTCTTGAGCGGGTGATAGGAGGAGGATAGGGTAACCCAGTGTAAGAGCAGGAATAACCTTGCCCCTTTTGTAGGAGACCCTGAGACAACTACAAGCCAATGTCCGTGACTTTTTTTTTTTTTTTTTTTTTTTTTTTTTTTTTTTTTTGTCAGGCTGATCGATGCGGGAAGCCTGCATAGAGATGTCACTTGATGTAATGGTCATGTTGCGAAGCTGATCGATGCGGGAAGCTTCTAAGAAAAGTGCTATTTATTGCCAGAGTAGTCATAGCCATCCTTCGAGGGAGTGGTCTATATTTTTGCTTGATAATGTTTGATAAGTTGGCCTAGCTGTCCTTCAAGGGATCAGTCTAGTAATACAGCAATGATAGTACAGCTGTCCTTCGAGGGATCAGTCTGTCTTTTTGGATTGACTTGACTTGATTTAGTGACCATGGATATGTTTTGACATCTTGATTTGGATTTATTGATAGGAATGAGAGTCACGGACAAGACTGTAGAAGCTCAAGGACGCCCCTTTTTATTAGGACAAAGCATCACTGCATCCTAAAAGGGTTGTAGAGGACTTGTTAAAGGGGAATAGGGTTGAAAGGAATGAGGATTAAGAGGACAAGGATTGCTCAAGGGACGAGCTCAAGTTACGTGTCAAGTAGACGAGTACTCGACTGGCAGAAGAATGGTCGAAGATGCAAGACAGAAAGGGGGGCTCAAGGTCTGATAAGTCCCTGGGCCATGCTAGTGAGTTAAGGTCTGAGTCAATTAGGAGCGGACTTGCCCCATTTGGCTCTTTCCAGATTGGTTAGATGTTGATGGTGGATGAGAAGTTGACTGATATGGTTGTTGATTGGTCGAGACTTGGTTGAAGATTGGTTGAATGGCATTTGGTTGTTGATTGGTCGAGGATTGGTTGAAGTGTGGTAAAATGTTTGGTCAAAGTTTGTTGAAGGTTTAGATCCCCCCAGTCGCTTAGGGAGAATGTTGGATAGATTAGTCAAGATTGACTGAGGCTTGGTGATTAAATGGACTGTGTTAATGTCAAATAATGGGGTCAAAGGCGGTAAAGAGACCATAGTCTGCCGTGGAGATCTCGATTTAGGCGATGAGGTTGGAGAGACATGGGTCGGGGTTGATGTTTTGTCGAAGAGGTGGTTAAGAGGGTCCTTGGTGAGAAGGAAAGGATTTCTCCGTTGTTGACGAATGACAGCTTTAAGAGCGCAACAACGCTCAGTGTCATGTCTCGGAGTGTGATGATAATGGCAGAATTTAGAGTTGTCGAACCAAGATGGCCTTGATCCGAGAGTTGATGAATGGGGCGGTGTTGAAGGTTTGTTGATGACGTGGTCGAGAAGAGAGGTGTCATTCGCCAGACATTGGCGAATGGCGACCTTGAGGGCATGACAATGCTCCGTGTCGTGCCCAGGCGTGCGATGATACGCACAAATGCAAGTGTCGTCGAACCAAGGTGGTTTAGGTCCGAGAGAATGATATGGTTTGAGAGGCGGAAGGTTGAGGCGAGATGACTGCAATAGGTGCCGTAAAAGCAAGGTATAAGAACCTGCTAATGGGTCTAGATGTTTTATTGCAGTGAGGGTTGATGATGTTGGTTTAATAGGCATAAGAAGCGTTGGTCGATGGTTTGAGGGAGATATATGTTTGATGGGTTGAGGGAGTAATGGAGGCGACGTTCCTCTGTGAAGGATGGGAGTAGGCAGTACTCCTATTAAAGTGGATGGATGCGGGCCTAAGATTGAAGGCAATGATGAAGGTGGGGGAGAAATTCTCCGATGTGGTCTAGTAGCTTTCGTGAGTTTGGGTCGAGGGCCACTATTATGTGAGGCAAGGTTGGATGTGGGTTTGGGTTTGGATGTGGACGAAGGTGAGTGAGATGTAACAATCTCAGGCAAAGGGCAAGAGGAAACCGTGACTGGGTCTTCCTCGATTGAAATGGGTAAAGAGACTGGTTCTTCTCTTGGTGGAGAAGAAATAGGAGAGGGTGGCTCCTCCAGATGGCAAGAGGCAGGGATGATTATGCCTTCCGCTTGTGCTTGAGGAGTAGGCAGGGTAAGGTCATTGGATGAAGGTGCGGCTAATGGTATAGGTGTGGTCAAGGCATCCCCCAATGTAGGAGAAATAGATGGAGGACTAATAGGAGAAGAGGGTTCTTCATCTTGTGATAGATGAATAGGAGAAAACTCTTCTGCCTGTGAAAGAGATTGATCAGAGATAAGAGGTAAGATAGTGTTAATCGTGTGAATGTCATGGTCATGAGGATCTTGGGTTATGGTTTGGACGTTGTTTTGAGTAGGCGGATGATTGGGAAAAGGTTGCTTGAAGATGTTGATATGTTGATTAGGTGGGGCGTTCGGGTTATCTAAAATAAGATCCCCCTTGTCGATCATGTCCTGGATTATGTTTTTGAAAGTTCGGCAGTTGTCAATGTCATGGCCTTGGACGCGGTGAAAGTGGCAGAAGTCAGCCTCTCTATACCATGTAAGGAGGGCTTTAGAGGGGTCAAATTGAGGTGGTCGGATTGGAGGGAGATTGAGGACCCCCTGCTTGAGAAGTTTTTCCAAAACAGAAGCGTATGGTTCTCCAAGTGGAGTGTAAGAATGCTGGATATACCGTTGTTGGAATTGTTTGGTAATGCTGGAAGAAGTCGAAGGTTGGGAATAATTCGTCGTTGTTGAGGATGGTGATCTAACGACCACAGTGTTGGCCACTCCTTTGGATTTGGAGTTGGCAGAAGAAGAAGGTCTGAAAGAAGAATGGTCAGTAGATTTTGCGTTGGTATTACGCAATTTGACTTTGTCTTCTTCAAGGGCACGGAGTTCGAGCTTTCGCGCCATGATGAAAGCTTCGTCAAAAGTGCGAAATGTCTGAATCCGCAAGGTAGAGGAGATGTGGTTGGCACATGCTCGAGAAAAGAGCTCGATGAGCTCGGGTTGAGGCAAGGAGAAGGAGAGCTGGTTAATCGAGCCTCTCCAATGAGCGACAAAATCGACCACAGATTCATCGTCAAATTGTCTGATGGAGTAGAGGTCTGTGATAGAGACTTGTTTAGTGATGTTGATTGAGAAATGGTCGAGAAATAATTGAGCGAGTTGGATGAATGAAAAGATAGAGTGTCTGGCAAGAGAACTATACCAGTCAAGGGCAGGGCCAGAAAGAGACATAGGGAACGTGCGTAGAAGTAACGCATCGTCGTGGGCGATAAGATAACAGGCATGTCTAAATGCCCGTAGATGTTGTTGTGGGTCTTCCTTACTCTGAAAGCGAGTGAATTTAGGAAGCTCCCAATGGTTAGGATATGGTCGAATAGGGACGGAAGGATGAATGGGCTCGTTGCAAATTTGTTCATATGACAAAGTATTGCTTGAACCGGAAATAGAGGCTTCGAGACTGGACATTTTATCCATCAGCATCTTGATAAGATTTGCTGACGGATTGGCGGGCTGAGCGCCCCCTAGGTTGTAAGGCGCTTGGAAGAGGTTAGAGGAGGTGTGCGACATAGTCGGTTGTACAATGTACGGATGACTAGTCGCAGGGGCGGAAGTGGAGGCTAGAGGTGGTTGCGTTATGAAGGTTGAAGGCATAAGTTGACTGGGCACCGCCAAAGGTGGTTGAATGGCGGCACTGGTAGCAAGCGAGGTGGGCACTCCTACATTTGTGGGTGCAAGAGTGTAAGGGGTCGAGGTAATCAAGTTCTGATATGATGTAAAACTTGGTTGAATTGCAGGTGGTTGAGGGAGTAATGGAACCCCGATGGAGGTCGGTCTAAAAATAGACGGGGAGGCCAAAATTTGCGTATTGGCCATGATTGGGTTAATAGTTGAGGCGAAAGGCTGAGTCAAAAAGGGTTGGGTGGCGAATGGTGTGGATGTTGTCGCCATGTCACCCGAAAGGTCTCGCGTTGGGTTTCTCGCGAGATAGTTTTGGAGGGCTGCGGTATTGAGGTCCAAGAATCTCTCGAAATCTCGGTCCCCTTCAGGGATGATGGGAATTTGAGTCGGGGTCGGGGTCGGTCCTGTAGGAGTTCTTTCAGTCTCCGAGTGGAACTCCATGATAGGACTGGTTAGAGACAGGATAGACTGGAGCGGCTGTTGGCTAAAGTGGTTAAGAAGAGAGTCCTGATTCCAGAAACTGTGTTTTTGCAGTCTCAGAAAACCAGATTGGAATTTTTGACAGAGAAGGGATAGGTTTCAGGCTGCTGGTTTTGAAGACAAAGGACAGTGACAGAGACCGACGTCGGTTGAAAAGCTGATGTTGGTATAAAATAAGGCCGGCGTCGGTCACATAACCGATGCCGGTAACATATGAAGCCGACGTCGGTAGAATAACCGATGCCGGTGACAGGGAAAGCCGACGTCGGTGTAAGAGCCGATGTCGGTGACTGTGTTTTCCAGAGAGCCAAAAGGTTTGTGGAAAAACAAAGAAGAAAGCGCCCTCACACACTCAAACAATCAGATGAGAAGAGGAAAACAGAGGAAGACAGACAAGCCTAAGCGATAAATCCTAGGAATTAACCTTAGAAATTTGTGGCTTATGCCTTAGATGAATGTTTGGGGAGATTGGCTGAAAAATAGGTCCTAGAAGAAGGCAGTCTAAAGATGGTTTCAGGTGTTGTTTTAGGTGCTCAAAGATCTGTGTTAGGGTCTGGTACGTGGCCTGGTGCTAAGGAGCAAGCTCCCCTCACTTCACGATTCCAGTGGTTAGCTGGTCTCGCTTAGCCAAGATATACCTCGCCTAGAGTTTAGACTCCGCCAGAGAACGGAGTGGGCTTCCCCCTTGGTGATGAAATCCAAGTAGGGTCACCGGGACGGGTAAGGTATCCGCTGGGGGATGAATTCCCAGTCGGGCCTTGTCTCAGGTAAGTTATATGTGTGTTTTAGTGCATGTGAGTCGGTAGTGTAACATCAAGTGTCTAGATTTATTCAATATGCGTTTAAGTTACTAGATGTGGACTACGAAGATGCAAGCACAAGCAGAGATGAATGCAAAGTGTTTTAATGCCCAAAGTCGAAATGTGATATTGTTATGAAGACAATGTTTTGAGAAAGGGTCAAGAATATGACGTTTAGACTAGTCTAAAATGCACAAGGAAGAACAAGAAGGATTCGTTTTAATGCTTGCTTATAGTGCCATTGAGAAGAAAAGAAGGAGGAGAAAAGGTAAGAACCTAATGCTCCTAAATGAATAGAAGAGAAAAGGAACCCAGGAGGAACCTAGGGTCCCACCGGGCGTGCCAGAGATGTTTCTACCTCAAATTTGCTTTTAAGACTATAAAGAAAGAAACTAGAAGAAAGTGAAGGACAAGGCTTGGAAGTACCTGGACTATAGATTGCGCACCGTAAATCCAGACGTTCGTGGGCACTCCTCTTTGGCTGTGGAGGAATGACACCTGCAAGAAAAAGGGAAACTTGGACAAGAGGATGTTAGATAGATAGGCGGTGGGTTGCCAAGCAAGAGCTTGTTCCCAGAAGTATGAGAACTTCCTTGAGGGAGGTCAACCCACAGTTTTGCTAAAAGATAAGTGACTGATAAAAAGACAGAATGCTAAAATAAACTGAAATGATAGCAAACTGAAAGAGAAAACGAAGCAAAAGCTTACCTGGAAGAAGCTGTCGGCCTAGTTGCAGTCGCCGGCGTCGGTGGTCCTACCGGCGTCGGTTGTCTGGTCTGCCGATGTCGGTTAGTCTGCCGACGTCGGTTGGGGTAATGACAGGGTCTGGTCCGTGGATGGTCCGGGGCTTGATTTATGCTCTATTTAAAGATGGTCAGTGGATAGGTTTGTGGACGAAGCTCTGAGTCTGCTCTGGGCCTGGTTTGAGGATGGGTTTTAGTCAGAAGGACGGAGAGGGACAGGGAGATAGAGGAAGCCAATCTGGGAGGTAGGAATCTGGGTCTGGGTGACAGTCAGGTCTGAGGGGGTAGAAGAGCTGAATATAGCTTAAAACATGATAAGTAGAAAGCATATAGAATAGAAACAGAGAACATACCTGTGCCCTGCTGAAGAAGGTGTTGTTGTTGCCGCTTGTTGAAGCCCTATTGCTGATGAAGAATCCCTGTAGTTCACCTGCAGAAGATTGATGTGTACCTGAGGGAGAGAGAGTCAGATTGATTGGTAAAGAGATTGCTGATACAAGGGTTTGATGCCAAAGATTCAAGAGTCAGGATGCAAGAGCTAGAGAAGCAGAGAAGTGAAGAAAAGCCAAGCGGAACCAGCAGACAGAGAAAACGGTGAAGAAAACCCTTATGAAGGGGTGCCGACGCCGGCAATATCGCCGACGTTGGCCGAAGGATGACCGACGTCGGCGGCTGAAAGGCCGGAGAAAGGCTAAAAATAGCCTTTCATCCGTTTCCCAACGGCCGGGTCGAATGAATCCCAGGATGAAACGGTCGACGGGGGGGTTAAATGGGCGAGAGAAGAGGTTGGAATAGGAGTCTAAGGCATTAAATGGCCATGTGGGGAATGAAGGGGATCCAAAGAGGGTATCCTAAGGTGGCGAGGTGGCAAGGAGAGGGAAAAAGGGGTCTTATTTAATTAAAAATAGGTGTTTATTTCCAATTAATAAGACTTAGGTGGGTTAGGGACCAAGGAGGACTAGGAGGGAGAAAGGACCAAGGGTTAGACACTTTTTAGGTGTCTACACTACCCATGAGAGAAATGCATGGTACTCCCATGACAAATCAAAACTAAAAATCACTACCTAAGAGATCACTAAAAATTAAAAGATGACACATGGTGAGATACAACTGAGTTATCAATATCCTACATGGAAATGAAGAAGGTAATACATGTTTGAACTTCAAACCAACTAGGTAGCTTAGTCATATTTGTGACCTACAAGTACTTAGTTGGATCTAATGTGGAAACCACATGTCAAAAGGTGGAAACCTTTATGTTTAAAGATAAAATTGATGCAAAATAAAAGATGAATTAAATATAAATTTTAATTTTGGTAAAATTAATTTCTAAAATCAATAATTTGAAGATTATTTCAAATCTATGAAAAGTTGAAAATCTTGCCATTAATATAGAATGAACTAGAATCCATATCAACATTACATTAATTAGAGTGATATTTTAAGATCCTACATAATCAAGGTTATTTTTTATTTGAATTCCAAAGCTATACAATTTTCTTCCTCTATTATTTGTTCTCTCACAAGTTTGATAGAGTTCAAGCCATTTGCAAATTATACTCCCAACTACCATTGTTGGAGCTTGAAAGTTGTAGAGGATATAAAAGGACATTGATTTATACCTAAAGTATAATAGATGGCATAAACAATTCCCTCTACTCAAGGTAAAAGCATTTCATTAGGGAATGATGTATTTTTATTCCAATATGGTACTTCAGTTATCTTCAAGGATACTAAATTTATTCTTGAAGACAAAAAATTTGGAAACATGCACTATAGTATCATATATTTCAATGTGGAAGTAACTAAGGCTAATGATGAGAAAGATACCATACCTAATATAATCCAAATAACTTTAGATATCCTTTCCATCAATTTTATTAGTCTCCACAAGGCCACAACTATGATAGAGGTCATTACATGTGTTGACCTAGTTTATTGCATCTATAAAGGGTTGAGATGTGAATATGGGCTAATTAAATAAATATACCAAGGGATACCTATATATTTCATAGAAATTATCAAATTAAATAGATATTATGACCTTATTTCACATTATATTGAGTATAACTAGGTCATAATTGACACTCAATATGAGGTAAACTCCTTGAAAAAGGTCTTGGCCTCATGGGTGACTGACCCAACAACAGCCATTCTCATGGATGATCAAGGAAACTTGACCAATCCATCAATTTAGGTAAGGATTCAAGATTGGCCTTACCATCGTAAATAGAATATTTGGAAATCCACACATTGCCTATGTTTACATTAGGGCTAATCCATTACTACAAATAATCTTGGAAGACCAATGGATTCCCACACTTGGGGAAATTATCAGTAATAATATAGTATAGGTAATTAAAGACACTTGAAATAATGGTTCCCTAGTCTTTATCATGAGATACTTTCTACATGCAATCTATGCAAATGATCATCTAGGTAAAAATTAATGGTCTCTCATGTGATAATAATTTGTGCCTCAGCTCTTCTCTATGGTGTATATTCATCAGTTTAGATGCAACATAAGAGTGATTACAAAATAGTTTTACCCATTAGTATGCAATTCAATCATTGAATACAAGATATAGAGGGTTCCCCCAAAAGTTAGACATTCCTTAACAGACATGGGTAGCTATTGATTATCTTAGAAATATAGTCATTGATGTCAAAGGTCTAGAATTACTGGTGATAAAAGCCCGATAGAATTTAATGGTGTTTTTAATGTTCATTTTATCTAATGTATGTTTATATTTATTTAATATTAAAAAATATATTTTTGGTTGCATAAATTACAAAGAGGGCCCATGAAGAAGTAAAAGAGTCATTGGGTAAAGAAAAAAGAGGAATGGGATGAATTTTACTATGAAGATTCATCTTAAGGAATTCTAAGAGTCACCAAGTGAAGACAAAAGAGGAAGGGAACAATTTATCATGAAGGGAAACTTTGAGGAATATGAAAATTCACCAAGATAAAAACAAAATCAGAAAGGATGCATTTTCTTATGAAGGGTCACCATGTGACTTTTTAAATGAAATAATTTAAAGGGTCATGCAATTTTGGCACCATTTTCCATGAGGATTGAATGGTCATAAAGGGTGAATGCCAAAGGTAATTTGGTAAGCTATAAATAAAGTCTTGGGAATCCATTTATAAGATGTGAAAGAGAGCATGATTTGTAATTGTCATATCTAGCTTAGAAGAGAAAAGGAGAGAAAATAAAGAGATATTTTAATGTGATATCATTTATTGAGAAATAAACATTGATAGATATGTGTGTGGTATACATAATAGGGGTTGGTGGTCCCATGTGTTGGTTCTCATGAATAGTTGTTGTGTTGGTGCTCAACAAAGGGGTTACTACTCCTGTGGGTTGGTGCTCATGAATAGTTGTTTTTTTGGTGCTCAACAAAGGGGTTGATTCTCTTGTAATTTGGTGATTGTGGATATTTCAGTTTGAGTTGGTTCTCATTCATATACTTGAGATTTTTCTCTATGTTTTTTCCCACATTGGGTTTTCATGTTAAATCTAGTGTCTCTCTCTATCTTATGTGGTTTTGATTGTTTTATTTTTATTCCATATATTGATTGTATGGTTAAGTGGAATTTGATTAAGTGAAAGTTTATAAGATATATGATATAATAATTCACCCCCCTCTGAATATATCCTAATCTTAATAATTGGTATTAGAGTAGGTTCCATTTGAAAAAGTTTTAGAGCTTGAAGGTAGATCACGGAAAGCATGATAGCTAGATCACATGAAGGTTTTTATACAAATAAGGCACCTTTGTTTGATGGAAATAATTATGATTTTTGGATCATAAGGATGAGGACTTATTTTATGTCTCTTGGATTTGAAATTTGGTAAGCAGTTGTAGAGGAATATGAAGAGCCATAAACACCTGTGACCACTAGGTAGAAGAGAAGGCAAGTGAAAATAATGCTAAATCTTTAAATGTTATTTTATGTAGTTTATGTGAATCAAAATTTGTTAAAGTTATGAAATTAAAATATACTCATGAGGCTTGGGTAAAGTTTGAGAATATTTACAAAGGTGACGGAAAGGTTCAGTGGCCTAAGCTTTAGACTTTCAAAAGATAGTTTGAGAGTTTGAAGATGGAAGAGGAAGAAAATATAGAAAATTATCTTTTACAGGTTAATTAAATAGTAAATTAGATTCAAGGTCTTTGAGAAAAGTTATAAGAGTCAATGATGGTACAAAAGGTTTTGAGATCTCTACCAATGAGATATGATGTAAAGGTTTCAGTAATTGAGGAGATGAAGGATCTTGCCATGTTAAATATGGATGAACTACATGGTATTCTTATGGCATATGAGATGTAGATAGAAGAAGAGAAACCCTTAAAGAGGGAAGCTACTTTCAAGACATAAAAGAAAGAGAAATCCAAGATTCAAGAATCAAGTGATAGCTCTAGTGATGAGGAAGATGACATTGGAGCTCTATTCATCCACAAGCCTAAAAAGGGCACAGGTAAATATCAAGGAAATTTTCCATTTAAATGTTTTAAATGTGGTAATATTGGATATTTTATAGATAGATGCCTATATAGGAATAATGATGACAATGAAGAAGGAAATTATACATACAAGAAAAAATTTAAAGGCAAATACAAGAAGGGATAAAAAAAGGAGTTTATATTCTAAAGATCTTAGCTCAGCCAAAGATAGTGGAGTTCAGTGACATGGATGAAGAAGAAAATCTATTCATGACCATACATGAAGATATATCCATACTAAAAATTATAGATGATCAAGAATAAGAAAATCATGAAAGCAAGGATGCAGCCGAAGTGAATCTAGAAGGAGAACTAATTTGTGCCTTAGAATAATAAAAATTTGTTGGGAAGAAGAATCAAAGATTGAAGTGTCAAATTAAGAAAAATGAAAAGGAGTCAGAGGAAATAATTAAATATATACAAGTACACTTTTAAGAAGCCAAAAGGAATGAAAAATATCTAATAACATAGTTTCAAAAAGTAAGTGAAAAATGTGAAAGGTATGTTATTGAAATTGCCTATTTAAAAGAAGATATTGAGAAAGTAGTCAATGATAAAGTAGTCAGTGATTCAAAATTTGAGGATAGAACTAACATGTTAAATAAGATATTAGAAATTCAAAAGTCAATATCAAATAAGATAGGTATTGGATTTGAAAAGAAAAAGAGCTTTGATAAAGCTCTTACAAAAGAAACAAAAAGGGCAGAAGTGAAGAATATAGAGGATATCTCAAACAAAGAAGGTTGGATGATATAGATACAAAGGCATTGAGTCAGAGATACACAAATAGGTTCTATTTTTATGGTTACTATTTTTATTATAATGGATATGGTCATAAGAAAATAGAATGTTGAAAAAGGGCTAATAATTTTCAAAACAAGGAGAAGGAAACTCATGCAGAGTCAAGTAGAAGCCACAAATTTTTATCTCCTCTATCAGGATTTGATGAAGAGGCCATAATATCTTACAAGTAGGATAATTTTAGACACATCCAAAAATTTTAGAAGCGTCTTTGAGTCAGTCAAGAAGTACCAAAGTTTCAAGGTTCCATTCATTAAGAAGAAGGTTCATACAGGTTCATGTCATAAGAAACAACTTGAAGATTCTATGTTAGCTTAGACATATTTTCATGCAATAAATGAAGAACAACCATGGTTCATTGATAGTGGATGTTTGAGGCAAATTATAGGAGACAAGAACAAATTCATAACTCTAAAGAAGATCAATTGTGGCATAGTCAAATTTGGAGATAAAATTACTATGAAGATAGTCAAAAAAGGTATTTTGAGTTTGGATAATGGTATAACTGAGACTAAGAATGTATTGTATGTATAAGGTCTTAAGCATAATATATTGAGTGTAAGTAAAATATGTGATCAGGGATACACATTAGGTTTTATGCAGAAGGTTGTGAGATTAGAAGAAAATATTTAGATGAGTTGATTGTAGATGCTCGAAGGATAGAAAATAATTTATATGTGTCATCAAATATCTTCATAAAAGCATGATCAAAGGACACATTCATGGATATGTGAGAGGAATTAGAAGTAATTTCTTTTACTTCATGCCATTAAGGATTAGCATCAGTTGAGGGGGAGCTAAGTGTTAGCTACATGATAGGCCCTTTGCCATTAATGTCAAAGGAGGATAAGTGAAAAAATAGGTATAGGTATAGGTATAGGATGATACAATAAGGGGGCCATTACTATATTTTTTTTAGTTTTGATTTATATGTAGGTTTGCATGTGTAATATAGGTTTTAGGATGCGGTAGTTTTAGTTTGATGTTGCCATCAATGACAAAGGGGGAGATTGTTGGAAATATTGTCATTGATGTCAAAGGTCTAGCATTATTGGTGATAAAGGCCTCATAGCATTTAATGGTGTTTTTAATGTTCATATCTTGGCTAATGTGTGTTAATATTTATTTAATATTTTAATGAATATATTTTTGGTTCCATAAAGTCAAAAGAGGGCCCATGGAGAATTTAAAGAGTCACAGGGTAAAGACAAAAGAGGAATGGGATGCATTTTCCCATGAAGAGTCATCTTCTAGAATTCCAAAAGTCACCAAGTGAAGACAAAAGAGGAAGGGAATAATTTCTCATGAAGGGACACTTTGAGGAATAAAAAAGTCACCAAGATAAAGACAAAAGGGGAAAGGATGTATTTACTTAAGAAGGGTCACCATGTGACGGTTCAAATTAAAGAATTTGAAGGGTCATGCAATTTTTGTGCCATTTTCCATGAGGATTGAAGTGTCACAAGGAGTGCATTCCAAATTTAATTTGGTAAGCTATAAATAAAGGCTTGGGAAGCCATTTGTAAGATGTGGAAAAGAGCATGATTTGTAATTGTCATATCTAGCTTAGAAGAGAAAAGGAGATAAAATAAAGAGATATTGTATTGTGTTATCATTTATTGAGAAAGCAACATTGAGACATAGTTGTGTGGTATACATAATATGGGTTTTCGCTACTATGGGTTGGTGCTCACAAATAGTTATTGTGTTGGTGCTTAGCAAAGGGGTTAGTGCTCCTATGTCTTGGTGCTCATGAATAGTTGTTATGTTGATGATCAACAAGGGGGTTGGTACTCCTACAAGTTGGTGCTTGAAAATATTATAGTTTGAGTTTGTGCTCATTCATATAATTGAAATTGTTCTTCATGGTTTTTCCCACTTTGGGTTGCCACACTAAATCTAGTGTCTCTCTATATCTTGTGTGGTGTTTGTTGTTTTAGTTTTATTGAATATCTTGAATGTATGGTTAAGTGTAATTTTATTAAGTGAAAGTTTATAAGATATATGATATACTAATTCACACTCCCACTCATTATATCCCATGCTTAGAGAGAGTACAACCCATGTGATAAGAATTTGAGCCTCAACTCTTCTCTATGGTATATATTCATCAGTTTAGATGTAACATAAGAGTGATTATAAAAGAATTTTACCCATTGGTTTTCAAGTCAATCATTGAATGCAAGATATAGAGGGTTCCCCCAAAAGTCAGGAAAACCTTGACAGACATGGGTAGCTATTGATTGTGTTGGAAATATAGTCATTGATGTGAAAGGTCTAGAATTATTGGTGATAAAGGCCCCATAGCATTTAATGGTGTTTTTAATGTTCATATCTTAGCTAATGTGTGTTTATAGTTATTTAATATTAAAAAATATATTTTTTATTGAATAAATTAAAAATAGGGCCCATGAAGAAGTAAAAGAGTCATTGGGTAAAGACAAAAGAGGAATGGGATGCATTTTACCATGAATATTCATCTTAAGGAATTCCAAGAGTCACCAAGTGAAGACAAAAGAGGAAGGGCACAATTTATCATGAAGGAACACTTTGAGGAATATGTTAATTCACCAAGATAAAAACAAAATTGAAAAGGATGCATTTTCTTATGAAGGGTCAACATGTGACTTTTTAAATGAAATAATTCAAAGGGTCATGCAAGTTTGGCACCATTTTCCATGAGGATTGAATGGTGACAAAGGGTGAATGACAAAGGTCATTTGGTAAGCTATAAATAAAGGCTTGGGAAACCATTTGTAAGATGTGAAAGAGAGCATGATTTGTAATTATCATATCTAGCTTATAAGAGAAAAGGAGAGAAAAGATAGAGATATTATAATTTGCTATCATTTATTTAGAAAGAAACATTGAGAGATATTTGTGTGGTATACACAATAGGGTTTGGTGTTCCTATGTCTTGGTTCTCAAGAATAGTTATTGTGTTGGTGCTCAGTAATGGGGTTAGTGCTCTTGTGGGTTGGTGCTCAAGAATAGTTGTTGTTTTGGTGCTGAACAAAGGGGTTGGTGATCCTACAAGTTGGTGATTTTGGATACTCTAGTTTGAGTTGGTTCTCATTCATATACTTGATATTTTTCTCTATGGTTTTTCCCACATTAGGTTTTCATGTTAAATCTAGTGTCTCTCTCTATCTTATGTGGTCTTGATTATTTTAGTTTTATTCCATATCTTGATTGTATGGTTAAGTGGAATTTGATTAAGTGAAAATTTATAAGATATATGATATAATAATTCACCCCCCTCTCATTATATCCTAAGCTTAATAATTGGTATCAGAGTAGGTTCCTTTTAAAAAAGTTTTAGAGCTTGAAGGTAGATCGGGAAAAGCATGATAGCTAGATCACATGAAGATTTTTCTACAACTAAGGCACCTTTATTTGATGAGACAAATTATGATTTTTGGAGCTTAAGGATGAGGAATTATTTTATGTCTCTTCAATTTGACATTTGGTAAGCAGTTGTAAAGGAATATGAAGAGCCACAAACACCTGTGACCACTATGGTAGAAAAGAAGGCAAGTGAATTTTTTTTTAAAGATTTAAATGGTATTTTGTGTGGTTTATGTGAATCAAAATTTGTTAAAGTTATGAAATTAAAATATACTCATGAGGCTTGGGTAAAGTTTTAGAATATTTAAAAAGGTGATGGAAAGGTTCAACGGCTAAGCTTTAGACTTTCAAAATATAGTTTGAGAGTTTGAAGATGGAAGAGGAAGAAAATATAGTGAATTATATTTTACAGGTTGATCAAATCATAAATCAGATTTAAGGTCTTGGAGAAAAGTTATAAGAGTCAACGATGGTACAAAAGGTTTTGAGATCTCTACCAATGAGATATGATGTAAAGGTTTTAGTAATTGAGGAGATGAAGGATCTTGCCATGTTAAATATGGATGAACTACATGGTATTCTTATGGCATATGAGATGTAGATAGAAGAAGAGAAACCCTCAAAGATGGAAGCTACTTTCAAGACATAAAAGAAAGAGAAAGACAAGATTCAATAATCAAGTGATAGATCTAGTGATGAGGAAGATTACAATGGAGCTCTATTCATCCACAAGCCTAAAAAGGGCATAGGTATATATTAAGGAAAATTTCCATTTAAATGTTTTAAATTTGGTAATATTAGACATTTTATAGATAGATTCCTAGATAATAATAATGATGACAATGAATAAGGAAAGTCTACATACAAGAAAAAATTTAAAGGCAAATACAAGAAGGGATTAAAAAAAAAGAGTTTATATTATAAAGATCTTAACTTAGCTAAAGATAGTGGAGTCAATGACTCAGATGAAGAAGAAAATCTATTCATGACCATACATGAAGATATTTCCATAATAAAAAGTATAGATGATCAAGAATAAGAACATCATGAAAGCAAGGATGAAGTCGAAGTGAATCTAGAAGGAGAACTAATTTGTGCCTTAGAATAATAAAAAGTTGTTGGGAAAAAGAATCAAATATTAAAGTGTCAGATCAAGAAAAATGAAACAGAGTCAGAGGAAATAACTAAATATATACAAGCACATTTTGAAGAAGCCAAAAGGAATGAAAAATATCTAACAACACAATTTCAAAAAGTAAGTGAAAAATGTGAAAGGTATGTTATTTAAATTGCCTATTTAAAAGAAGATATTTAGAAAGTAGTCAATGATAAAGTAGTCAGTGATTAAAAATTTGAGGATAGCACTAACATGTTAAATAACATATTGGAAATTTAAAATTCAATATCAAATAAGATAGGTATTGGATTTGAAAATAAAAATAGCTATGCTAAAGCTCTTACAAAAGAAACAAAAAGGGAAGAAGTGAAGAATATAGAAGATATCTCAAACAAAGAAGGTTGGATGAAATAAAGATACAAAGGCAATCGGGTCAGAGATACATAAATAAGTTCTATTTTTATGGTTAATATTTTTATTGTAATGGATATGGACACAAGAAAATAGAATGTCAAAAAAGGGCTAACAATTTTAGAAACAAGGAGAAGTAAACTCATGCAGAGTCAAGTAGAAGCCACAAATGTTTTTCTCCTCTATCAGGATTTGATGAAGAGGCCATAATATGTTACAAGTGGAATAATTTTGGACACATAGCCAAAAATTATAGAAGTGTGTTCAAGTCAGTCAAGAAGTACCAAAGTTTCAAGGTTCCATTCATTAAGAAGAAGGTTCATACAAGTTCATGTCATAAGAAACAACTTGAAGATTTTATGTTAGTTTAGACATCTTTTCATGAAATAAATGAAGAACAACCATAGTTAATTGATAGTGTATGTTTGAGGTAAATTATAGGAGACAAGAACAAACTCATAACTCTAAAGAAGATCAATTGTGGCATAGTCAAATTTGGAGATAAAATTACTATGAGGATAGTCGAAAAAGGTATTTTGAGTTTGGATAATGATATAGCTGAGACTAAGAATGTATTATATGTAGAAGGTCTTAAGCATAATCTATTGAGCATAAGTCAAATATGTGATCAAGGATACATATTAAGTTTTCAGGAAAAAGTTGTGATATTAGATGAAAATATTTAGATGAGTTGATTGTAGATGCTCAAAGGATAGAAAATAATTTATATGTGTTATCAAATATCTTCATAAAAGCATGATCAAAGGACACATTCATGGATATGTGAGAGGAGTTAGAAGTAATTTCTTTTACTTCACACCATTAAGGATTAGCATCAGTTGAGGGGGAGCTAAGTGTTAGCTACATGATAGGCCCTTTTCCATTAATGTCAAAGGAGGATAAGTGAAAAAATAGGTATAGGTATAGGTACAGGTATAGGATGATACAATAAGGGGGGATTACTTTTTTTTTTAGTTTGAATTTATATGTAGGTTTGCATGTGTAATATAGGTTTTAGGATGTGGTAGTTTTAGTTTGAAGTTGTCATCAATGACAAAGGGGGATATTGTTGGAAATATTATCATTGATGTCAAAGGTCTAGCATTGTTGGTGATAAAGGCCCCATAGCATTTAATGGTGTTTCTAATGTTCATATCTTGGCTAATGTGTGTTATTATTTATTTAATATTTTAACAAATATATTTTTGGTTCCATAAAGTCAAAACAGGGCCCATGGAGAATTCAAAGAGTCATGGGGTAAAGACAAAAGAGGAATGGGATGAATTTTCCCATGAAGAGTCATCTTCAGGAATTCCAAGAGTCACCAAGTGAAGACAAAAGAGGAAGGGCATAATTTCTCATGAAGGGACACTTTTGAGGAATATGAAAAGTCACCAAGATAAAGACAAAAGGGGAAAAGATGCATTTGCTTATGAAGGGTCACCATGTGACTTTTTAAATTAAAGAATTTGAAGGGTCATGAAATTTTGGTGCCATTTTCTATGAGGATTGAAGTGTCGCCAGGAGTGCATTCCAAAGATCATCTGGTAAGCTATAAATAAAGGCTTGGGAAGACATTTGTAAGATGTGGAAAAGAGCATGATTTAGCTTAGAAGAGAAAAGGAGATAAAAGAAAGAGATATTTTATTGTGTTATCATTTATCAAGAAAGTAACATTGAGAGATAGTTGTGTGGTATACACAATAGGGGTTGGTGCATCTATGGGTTGGTGCTCATGAATAGTTATTGTGTTGGTGCTTAACAAAGGGGTTAGTGCTCCTATGGGTTGGTGCTCATGAATAGTTGTTATGTTGGTGATCAATAAAGGGTTGGTACTCTACAATTTGGTGCTTGAAAATATTATAGTTTGAGTTGATGCTCATTCATATAATTGAGATTGTTCTTCATGGTTTTTCCCACTTTGGGTTTCCACATTAAATCTGGTGTCTATCTCTAACTTGTGTGGTGCTTATTGTTTTAGTTTTATTGAATATCTTGAATGTATGGTTAAGTGAAATTTTATTAAGTGAAAGTTTATAATATATATGATATATTAATTCACCCTCCCACTCATTATATCCCATGCTTAATAGGTTGTACTCAGACTGAACTTTCACTTAATAAAAATCCCTCTTTCCTATAAACTTTCACTTAATAAAATTTGATTAGTTGTAATCAGAGGGAGTGATGGTAGATCCTTTTAGACTATCAAGGTACATGCTAATAGAGCTAGCAAAAGAAGATATGGCTTATCAAATTTTGCATGGAGTTGATGGAGTCTTAAAAATAAAAAATAAAACATCCCACCATAAGGTTCCTTACAAGCTAGGGAGGACTAGGATCACCAAGTGGCATGACATTACTATAGCTACCAGGCATAGGGATTCTTACCTATTACTTAAGGATGACTTCAGACCTTAGGATCATAACAATGTCATTGGGAATCATCTATTCAAATTCAATATGGATGTGGAAATAGAGTACAAGCATAAAAAAGAATTTCATGAATGGATATATGTAGATGCTATGAATGATGAGGTGGTACTCAAAAATGTAGCCAAGAATAATATTGAGCTAGAGATGAGACTAGACAAAGAGAATAAAAATGAAGATATTACTAGGTCTTGGATACCACTAACACATGGGAGCATGTTTGATATTGATGATGAAAAATGAAAATATGAATAATAAGAAGACAATGTTACTCTTTTCAGAAATAGGCCATGTAGACCTCCACTACTTTCCAATTCAAGTAGTCAAGACTTGCCTCCAAAATTTGAGCAATTAAGATCTCAAAATCATCCTAGCATCTCCCAAGGACCCACGTTAATCTATGTATCTACCATGGGATTTGATCTCAAAATATTGGACTAACCTAACCCTAGTATCATTAACCTTGAGGAATTACAACAAGGTATTGGGATCTCTATGGAAGAAATATAGGAATTGGTTGGGAGGAACATCAAGAAGGTATACAAGAGGAAAAAGGAGCCCAATATCACTATTACTACTACTAGCACACCTTAGGCTTCCCTTGGATCATAGGATCCCAATGTAAGTACTTTCCCTCTACCTTCTTTTTAAATAGTAAGTACATCTTCTTTTGAATTTTCTCCCACATTAATGAACATAATTGTAACTACAACCTCCCAGTCTTTAGTTGACACTAGCATGAGTTAGGCTAGTAGTTCATTAATATTTACCATCCCCCACTTCATTTATCATGTTACTACCATTATTGATTCTTTATATGAATCCACAACAAGTGCATCACTTTTTATTGGTTCCCTTGGATCTGTAAGGCCATTAAGTCCCATTTCAAATTTGTTTACCTTCCCAAATCCATCTTTGCCTACATCCCCATTCAATATTACTACAACTATAAAAGTGGGTTTTCCTTCAAAATTGCCTTCATTTGTTATTAATATGGCCCCTATAAGATCTTTATTTGGCATA
This sequence comes from Torreya grandis, assembly GCA_037957365.1. Classification (NCBI taxonomy): domain Eukaryota; kingdom Viridiplantae; phylum Streptophyta; class Pinopsida; order Cupressales; family Taxaceae; genus Torreya; species Torreya grandis. The sequence goes on from JARHVA010002021.1 coordinate 907,874, forward strand.
CTTGGGCAGATAAACCCAAAAAAATTTCCTCATATTCTTTCCATATTTTTAACCTCTACCTCAACCCAATCACCTTCATTTCATCCATCTCCAACTAATCTAATGCCTAATACTACACCAAATTGGGTTAGAGACATTATACAAGTAGAAAGATAAGAGAAGATTGAAGTGGTCCTCTCCACATAACAAATTGGCATGAGATTTGATTATTATATAAGCATAATGAAGAGAGTGGTGATGAGGTAGGTTGAGTAACCCTAGTATAGCTTAGTGGTGGCCCATGAAAGTGAATATTCCCTCTTCACTTTTACAAGGAAGGGAAAAACTAGCCCACATGAAGTGCATGAATATGTAGAGGACCCTATGTTCATAGTCCAAGCCAATGCATAATCCATAGTGGCCTTGATGAAAGGTATGTATTAGGAGATGAAGAGACTAAGGAAACATGAATTACCTATAGTTCTAAATAGCACCACCATCTAGGTGATCAATGTAATCATCAATGTCTTCAAACTATATAAGGTCATCAAGAGGAGGCAAGAATTTGGGACTCTGAAATATAATGTGGTCATTAAATTTGACTAAAACCTTGCACTCTATGATTCCAAGTTGTTGGACTTAGCTAGATTTACAAAGAACAACAAGTTCTCAAACCTCAAGGTATTACCACTTGAGGATATAATCCTAGGATAGACCATATTGATGAACAAATGAAGAATACTAAAAATATGGATATATTAGTTCAAGGATGTAATTACTTCCTTTTAGAGAAGAAAAAATTCAAGATTCCCTTGTTGTTTAATTATAGTATGGTCACTAGAGTGACGAAACCTGATGTCACCTTCATGAATGACCAAGAATTTAGGGCTCAAATGAAGATACTTGTTGCTAAGTTACATTAGTACATAGCCAAGGCAAATAATTCCATTAAGGTACTAAACATTATGAATTTTTATAATCAAATTTTAGAGAGAACAAAAGGCATTGAAGAAGCACTAAGGCCTATACTTGTGGAGCATAAAATGCTCATTCAAGAGATGCCTAAATTATTTCAGCTTATGATCCTATATTTTGGCCAAATTAATACAAATTATTTAATATGTGTGGATGTTTGGATGAAGGAAGAGGTAGAGAATAAAATGAAACAATATCAAGCATCTCAATAACCTCCTCTAGTACCTTGAGGAATATTTTTCCTTATTTTGTAAATTCAAATTTTGAATATTCCATTCACCTTCATGAATGACCAAGAATTTAGGGCTCAAATGAAGATACTTGTTGTTAAGTTCCATTAGTACATAGCCAAGGAAAATAATTCCATTAAGGTACTAAACATTATGAATTTTTATAATCAAATTTTGGAGAGAACAAAAGCCATTGAAGAAGCATTGAGGCCTATACTTGTGGAGCATAAAATGCTCATTCAAGAGATGCCTAACTTATTTTAGCCTATGATCCTAGATTTTTGCCAAATTAATATAGATTATTTAACATGTGTGGATGTTTGGATGAAGGAAGAGGTAGAGAACAAAATGAAACAATATCAAGCATCTCAATAACCTCCTCTAGGACCTTGATGAATATTTTTCCTTATTTTGTAAATTCAAATTTTGAATATTCCATTGTAATATGTGGAAATTTTAGTTATTATTTTTCAAAATCTAAAATTCACTTGGCTACATTTGGGCATATTTTAATGGGCCCACTTGGTATTGCATATTAATTTTGAGGCATATATATAGGGATATTCCCCCTCATTGTAAAAGAGGAGTAGTTATTATAGAACTAAAACAGAAGAGATAAGAATTTGAGAGATTGTGTGTATGATTTATTGTGTATTCTATAGTTTTTGTTTCTTAAAATTTTAGATAACAAATGGTTTCTTTTATACTAAATAATATAGAAATAAAATCATTGTATGCATCTATTGGTTTGAGTTTAACACTAGGCTAAAAAATCTACTAATATATGTGCTCTATTTTCATCTTATTTGCAACTGAATTGTTTATGTAATTTAATGTGAATGATTAGCTTTTGTGAAACATATTATTTTAGATATATGCATTTATTTTCCTTTGAAGCTTCAATTGTGTTCATTTGGCTTTGATTATTATGCTAGTGTTGGTGAATACTAGTTTTATATGTTTTTATCATAGAATTTGGAAGAATCGATACCTTTAACCATCTAAAGCAAACTTTCATTTTTGCCTTACCCTGATTAACATTGGATCTACCCCATGACTCACTTTAGTTTATATCATTCTATAAATATTCATTGTTTGTTTATGCTTGGGAAATAATTGGCAAAGTTTAGAATAATTTCATAAAAATTAGCAAGAAATAAAGTGCCACTGCATATAATCTATTGTCCCTACAATAGGGTCTACTTATAGACATAAAAGTGGTGTCCATATCTCTACTATTTTTTAACTTATAGTAGTAGGTGTGTAAACAAATCAATCCCTAATTCTTGTAAGACTTAAAATTGAGTTTATTACTTTCCCCAGATTCCCTATTGATTGTGGGAACAATTGAAGTGCATCAATAGATAAGTTGTCATTTCATAAGCTTAGAAGTAATTATTTAACATGATTTTAGTGAATATATATCATAAAAATAATTGAATTTCATAAATAGACATTACATAAATAAATGTAAGCATCATTATTTCATAAATAATCGATCAATCAAGATTGATAATAGGTCTTTCTCATGGTTCCCAACACATGAAAAGACTTCACAAATATTTACACGTCTCATCTAGACATGAATTAACCACATAATATAATAATTAGAACATATATTTCATAAATTTATAGTCATGTTTCCAAATATGATCACTATGAAACATGGGGCCTTACATAATCACTTCTAGTAAATTGTGAAGGTGAACAATATCCTTCACAATTTTTTTTATCAAGTATGTTAACATCATTTTTAAAATTTCATACTATAAATGAGAAAATTTTGTTAATTTATCAATCATAAACATTATTTTATCATGTCTACCCTAATATTTAGGTAGTCATAAGAAAAAATCCATTTATATTATGCCCTTATACTTTTAGGAATTACTGAGGGTATATAAATCCCTCAGGATCATAATGTTTAGCCTTAACACACTGGCATTGCAAACATTTAGACATAAAATTACCACATTGTTCTTCAAGCTAGGAAAAAAATAAAATATGTTCATCTTATGTGTCATTTTTGTGACACCTAGATGAACAAAATGAGGTACCACATGCACTTAACTCATTTTTGTGACACCTATATTAGGAACGAATTTTTTTACTTTATGTATTAAAAGATAATTTATATCAATTAAAAAATCATAAATTAACATTTTCTAAACTTATATTTGATAAATCATAATAGATTTTAGACATTAAAGGTCTTATTTCTATTGTAACAACACATAATTTCTAAATTTTGACTTTAGAATCAAGATAATAGAAATGTTGATCCTCCTACATAGATCATCAACTACTCTATTTTCATTTCCTTTTACATAGTCAATATTAGTATCAAAATTACTGTTAAATTATAACCACTTTGTTTGTCTTGCATTCAGCTCATCTTAAGAAAATAAATACACAAAACATATATGGTCATACTTTATTTTAAAATGTTTTGATAGTAGAAAATACTTCCATTTCTTGAGTGCATGGATCACATTAACTAGTTTAAGATCATGAGTTGGATAGTTATATTTATGTGTTTTCATTTTTTGAGACTCATAAGCAACTAACTTTTCATCTTGAGTCAAAACAACAACAATACCTAATTTAAAATCATCAACCCATACTTCAAAATTTCCATTTGGATTTAGAATGACAAATCTAGGTGTTAAAGCTAATAATTCTTTTAGCCTTTAGAAAGCTTATTCACATTTAAGGAACCAATCAATTTTTTTTTCCTTCTTTTGAAATGAAGTAATGGGATTAGTAATTCTTGAATAATATTCTACAAATTTTTGATAATAACCATCCAACTCCATGAAGTTGTGCACTTAATTCAAGATTTTTGGAGTTGGATATTTATCAATTGATGCAATCATTTCAAGGTCCATTGAAAATCTATTTTTGAAAAGCACATGCCCCAAGTAGTGAATTTTAGTTTGATAAATGAGCATTTAGATAATTTGACAAATAATTTATGTTTTCTTAGCCTTTTTAATACCATCCTTAAGAGTCATTCATGTTCCTATTCATTATTTGATTAGATTAGAATGTCATCTAGAAAACTAACACATATTGGTTAGGAAAATATCTAAAAACATTGTTCATTAGGTTTATGAAAGAAACAGGTGCATTAGTTAGGCCAAATGGCATAACTATAAACTCATATTATTTATACCTTATTCTAAAAGTTGTTTTATGAACATATTATTCTTTCATATAGAGTAGGTGATACCTCAGACAAAGATTTATTTTACAAAATACATCTAATCATCTTACCTGATTGAAGATATCATCAATCCTAGGTATAAGATACTTGTTCTTAATGCTGACCTTATTCAACATATGGTAGTCAATGTAAAGTCTGTGAGTACTATTCTTTTTCTTAACAAATACCACTAGAGCTACCCAAGGTGATATAATAGGTTGAATCAGCCCTTTACCTATCAATTCTTGTAGATAAACCTTAATCTCTCTTAGATCTACTACACTCATTTGATAAGTGGCTTTACATGTAGGTGAATATCTAGGTATGATGTTAATTTTAAAAAAAAATCTATTTTAGGAATTAATACTAGTAATTCTTTAGGAAATACATCCAAAAAATCTTATAAGACATGATAATATTGAAGGATTGATCCTTTTTATTTAAAATTTCCATTTATCTTGATATAATAGATCTTGCACCTTTTTATTTATTCTATTTTCATATGTAAGGTTCAAATAATATTTTTGGATGAATGGTTAATGATACTTTGGATCACTACAAGTTTACCACATTTGTTAATACATTGGATGATTTTAATAAACTAATCAAGATTCACTTGATGTTTTTTTAACCAGTCCATGCCTAAAATTAGGTTATAGGATTCCAATTGTTAAAGGAATAAGTTTACATGAGTCTTAAGAACTCCTAGATCAAGTTTAGCCTATTCTAGACATTCGTAAACAACCACTCTTTTTTCAGTGCCTAACTCTACCTCCCATCTTCTCTTAGTTTAGAGGGTTTATTTTTACATTTAAAACACTTACAAAAGAAATAAAAATATTAGTATCTATATATTAATTAAAATTGTGAAATAAAAACTACAACTTATACCTCTAGTTTCAATCGGAGTGGATTGAAGGTCTACATTTCTATTTTATATAGTAATATAAACTCAGTGATTTGAGTTATGATTACCTCATAGTTGATGGAAATACTCATATTAATAGTTATCACCACATTATAAATATGTAACAATAGTTTTAAGATGGAAAGGGACAATATTAGCTCTTATGGGAGGCCCATTAAAGCTATATTGATGTTGGTTTCTTTTCACATACCCTTTTTCACATAGCACTAAGATTGAGAAAATATATTGGTATTCTAAAATTTTCCTATAGATTTATTTATTTTACCAAAAATTATTTTCTAATCATTTTTATTTAGATTTTTTATTACAAGAGGGATTGGTAATTGGTTTAGTCTGCATCCTATTGTTATGATAATCTTCTCTAGCCTTCTGGTGAGACTTTTATTTTTCTTCATCATGTTGTGTTGATTCTAAGGTAGTAGCTAAAATATGTGAGTTAGTAATTTCACATCATTCATAATTAATTCATTCAATCCTAACTTGAAATTAGTAACTTTAGTTTCCTCAACCTTCATGTAATTCACATGACATAGGAGACCAAGAAACTTGTTTTTATATTTTTAAATAGAAATTACTCTCTACTTTAGTAGTTACAATTATATAATTTTATGCTATTTATATATACTATTTAAGTATATTTTTCTAAATTACTTCTCAAAATTTTCCCATGAGAGAGTCATGGAATCATAACCCTTAAGATCACTCATTTGTTTCCACCATAAAGAAACACTACCCACCAACTAGTAGGCTCCTATGCAATCTTTGATATTAGAACTAATATTATGCAAAGTAAAATATTTCTACAAAACAATCAACCATGCATTGATAACATCCCTAGTGTCTCTAAGAGAGATTTTAAGATGAAGAATATTTTTGAGCTCCTTGATTATGGGATACACAAAATCTTGTTGCCTTAAATTCACATCTTGGGGCTATTATTATTTTTCACCTTCCTACATATTTTTCAAGTAGATCAAATTTTGATTGCACCCTTCCATTTTCACCTGAATGTTATGCAGTGTACCCATAATGTCATTGAGAACAAAATTATGATCATCAAGGATTGAAATAACTAGTTTATCATGATCCTTAAATTTACCTATATTATGATTGTCATTAACATGAATGTTTGTATGCACATTCTAATCGTTATTATCAATTAGATGACTCCCAACATTTCTAACTTCCCTATTGGATCTAATTCTCACCATCTTAAGACACATTAAACACAAATTCAACTAATTATTCATGAATTTATATAGATTTGAACTAGGATCTAATACCACATTTCATAACCCATAAAATTCAAACCAATAAAAACATTGACTTCCATGGTTATGAATATCAAATTACAATAATAGGCTAGTCAATTAGGGACATTGCTTAGAAACAACTTGTTTAAAATATCTCAATGATAGAAAAATATTATAAGTATGAGTTCATTTAAAAAAATTCAAATGAGAGTTACAAATAACACTCTAATTTTATGATATTTTACTTCATGGCAAGGCATACCTTGAATATTTCTTATAAATCCGTAATGGAAATATTATCCATTAACTACTAATTATCAAGTAAAACAACATGCTTCTCAATATAAGCTAGATCTAAGTTAATATTATATATATTAAGTACTATCATTATCATTAATTAAATAATCCACAAATTTAAATTAATATTAATTTAAAATTTTAACTCCATGTTAGTGTGTTCATCATGGAAGATACTTTATTTCTGATAAAGATAACTAGGTGAGTTTGCCTTAGGTCTTTTTTTAGGCTATGAATCTGAGGTAGATTCAACCTTAAAATTTTATGCAACTATTCATTATTATAAAAAAAATCACTTAACACATTAATTATGTCATTAAAAAAATGATAAATGTTATTATATGTTATAAACACATGCTCAAAGATGTCCAAATAAAGTAGTCATAAATCAATTTGTGAATGGCTACCATGCCACCTAGATAGGGTGGCACTACCTTACCAATAGTGTTTTGATTCTACATTATATTTATGTGGCATGCCTAAAAATGATCTTGACCATAAATATAACCATTCATCATTATTTATCCTAATTAATAATTATAATTTATTTATTTATATTAATGAATGATTGTGTTTAAAAATAGTATGAGATTATTACTTTAATTTTTTAGAGATAACGTACTTGAAAGATCATATCACTTGATTTATAATTTATAAATAGATTTATTTACCAATTATAATATTTTATTTAATTGATTTTGATGTGAATAGATATTATATGTGATCTCCTATGAATCAATGAATTATTATCAACAATAATTTCAAGGTAAATGATAAACCAGTAATAAATTGGGTTTTTAAAAGGGATTCAATGACTAGAAAATAACATGTTAATCTTAATCCAGATGTGTAATTATTGAGGAATAAATACAAAATTTAATAGAGTAAGAACCATTTACAATAATTATATAATAGATACTTCATTTACTCAAATGTAAACTTTAATACCATAGGTCGTCAATATATAAAAATTGTATAAATACCAATAAATTCAATCTTAATTTTCAAATTCTATGAATCCTACAACTATTACTAAAATTCTACTACTAAGAAATTCACATAATAAAAAGGATAATTTACAAGTTTTAAAGCAAATGATAATTATAACATGAATTTGTAAATTATCCAAAAATTAAAACCTTACTGTCTTAATGATACCATGGATTAATTAATGTTAATAGCTTATTTTTTTTATTAGATGGATTAATTAATGTTAATAGAATAAAAATTATTTTTATTTATCTTCTAAAGAAATACATCCAAACAAATGTATTCATCAACAAAGAACCAAATAAGACCACTCAAAATTAATCTATATAGTTAAAAAATTTGAAAAAATATAAATCATAGTGAATTTAGTCATGTATTCAAAAATATATTTATAATTTTATAACATTTACTTCATATCATGAGTAAGAAAGGAAATCAATATCCATAGAACAACCACAACTTTAAATATTTCCTCCGAAAAGGGGAAATGGTTTAAAGGAAGCTACATATGAATAAATATAAATTAATCCTAATTACCAAGAGAAACTAAAAGAAAGTTAACTTTTCAAATAATATAAATTATTACAATAGCACAGATGAAGATGAATGTCACTAGTAAGTGATAGGTTCATAAATAAATTATAGTTACTCATTCAAGAAAAAAAATACAACATTTTGTTAATATGCAATATCCATTTAAGAGTAACTTATATTCATTATTACAATAGTAATAAAAGATAGAATTATAACATTTATTTATATGCTAGATATTAAATTTTTAAATAATATATAGCTCACCAATGAGCCAAACACATAAATGATAAGCTCTTTGACACTAACTCATAACATATCAACAACTCTAGTGATGCAGTCATATTAAAACATGCTCCAAATAGAAAAATAATAATGCATTGGATATTGAATGTAGAGTGTTACATAATGGTTTATTATTTAAAAATAAATAGAGTTCCACCTCTTAATAATAAATTTAACTTCCACAATAATATTCATACATTATTTTATATTCAACCTGGAATGATTAATATGTAAAGGTTATGTCACTACAAAGATTATTTACCATAATACATAATAATCTCAAAATGTTACCAAATATTAAATAATCAAGCCTTTTGATCACTTTTATTTATTAAAATATAAAAATAAACAAATTAATATGGTTACCTAAGACATAAACTAATTAACGGTATGCATGGTTCATCTTGAAGTGAGATTTTATGAAACAATATCTAAACACATTATAGACTAATTTTTAATTTGATTAGGTGAAACTCAGGTTTTATAGGGATACTGAAACCATAATATTCAACAAGTGTACATAGAAGACCATCTAAGAAATAAAAATAAAATAGGCCACCATGGTTGACCAATAACAAAAGACTTAAGCCAAAACTCTACAAAAACCATAGACCAGACACATAATGAAACATGACAAAAGAAAAGACAAAAAAAAAAGCTTTAGTGCTCCCTAGATCCTCCTTAGTTCTCCACCATTATGATCTCACACATGTTCTTGTCCTCCTTTAGCATAATTTTCTTGAAGATGCCCCTTGTGTGGATACCTTGGTTTGTCTTCTACCTTTCTCTCCTACTCATATGTCACCTTAACATTATGGGTCATCATGGTGCACTTTTTATTTTCAATCCCTTTAGTTTTTCCCTTGATTTTATTATTGGAATGGGAGGTAACTTTTTTGGGGTTGGTCCCAAAGGCGTACTTAACTTTTTTTATGGTAATAATGTCTAACCCTAGTAAATGGGCATTTCCTTCAGTCTTTTATGGTTGTTCTAGTCTTGTTTCATCTTTTTTGACTCCATTTTAATTACATTCCAATCCTCCATGAGGGAGACCATTTAGTGAATGAAATTCTATAGTTTTAATTACAATTCATGTAGCTTACTTTTTTTGTTGATAGGTAGGTCACCCAATTCTCTACTATCTTCTATTCTTATGAATTTGGAAACCATCAGGGCTTGGATTTTAAAATTTGGGTTCATTTCCTTTTCTCTCTTAGGAGGTGAAACATAGGCCTTCTTATTGATGTTTCTATATTCCATTCACTTTGCCACCTAATTTGAGATCCCATGAGGGGAATTAGGGTGGGGGGATCGATGGGATCCCCCACACTTTATTTTCCATGTTTTCTAACTCTCCCTCTAAATTATTCTCCTTAATTTATTTAGTAATGTGGACTTTTATCCCCCATTGTGATTTACCCCTCTTGGCGAGAAGGAAGATAAGCATTTAGTGGATGATGTTAGAGCTGGGATTGGATTGGAAGGCCAATAGTATGTTTTCAAAGGATAAGAGTAGAAAATAGGGAATCATAATGTGATGACATTTAAAATGGTAAAGAATTAAGAATTGGTTTGAAAAGATATTAATGAACTGAGCTGCCAGGGTTAAGTATTTCATTACATGTAGACAAATATCTAGCTAATGCCTAAGTAGTTGTAATCTTATAAATACCTTGTTATCCATGTGTAAAGTGATATTATATTTGAATAATTTATGCATAATTTCCCACTTTATATGTTTATTTTTGTATGCCTTGGTGCCCTTCCATGCCATTCTTTTGACCTAACCAATTAGCTCTATTGATATATCAAGCTTTATGCCTTTGTAGTTTACCTTCCTTTGTTTCCATCCCATGGAAAAATACTTGGAAATCCTTTCATCATGACCTTAAATCCTTAGCATAAATTTAGTGATCCCTCCTTTACATTATTTATGTCATACCTTCTAGTTAATCTATACTTTAGTACATGAAATAGGTTCTATCTTGTCTCTATCACCTCCCATTCCTCTGGTCATTCTCCTAGTTATATTTTGATAAAATTATTAAGTTATCAAGGTGAAGAACATATGGATACAATTTACATGGGGTTAATTATTATAGTTATGATGACCTCTCCCACTATGATGTCAATCAAACCAATACATGAAATAGTTAAAGAATCATGATCCCTAATGAATTAAAATTGAGAATTAGATTTAAACTTGGGTCACATGTGTGACTATGATCCTTTAGTAATTAATTAAATATAATGAATCATGATTAATTTAGGTGATAATTTAAGGGGGAATATTCTATACCTATACCAAAAATAAAGGTCTCATATTGGGACCCTTATGTTGGCTAAGCCATCCATAATGGAATTACCACCCTAATAGATGTAATAGATGGATAAATCATTAAAAGAGGAGAGGAGGAATTTGGAGTATTCAATAAAGTGTTCGATAGTGTGAGAATAGGTTTCCTTACTTGATAAAACATTAAGGATATTTAAGGAGTCACCTTCAATGACTAGCTTCTTAATCTTGAGTTGGGTGGTAAGTTAAATGCCCCAAAGGGTCAATTTAGACTTTGCCACATGATTGTTTTATGTTCCCATTGGAACCATGTAGGTAGAAACCACCATCCCAGACACATTATAGATTATCAACTCACATTTATAATGAATTAATTTAATAATTAGCAAAGTATTGATATGAGTTAAAAATGGTTTTTATTAATCAAATGATATAAACAAGTCTCAAATAAGCCATATTACATAAATTTACGTCGATTAAGAGTAATGATAAATTTGAAAACACAAGTATTTTCATCTAAAGACATCTGATACAAAGCATAATCTTATTAAAAAACTATTCTTAATAGTATGAGATAAAACAAGTTTTTTAAAATTCATGTGAACTGAAGAAGACACCCTTCAAATCTTATAGTAATCCTCAAATAGTAAACATAACAAAAATCTAAACATAACAAACTTACTTGTTCTAAGGAAGTTCCTACGACTGAATATGCAACGTTCTCTTCCTTTCTCCTCTTTCTTATTTTTCTTTTTCCCTTCTATTTTTATCCCCTCTCCTTTTCCACCATAGTTCTATTTTAAAATTGTTCTCACTTGCATGAGTTAGATTTTTAACTAGAATAATAGTCTAAGATTGTTATTCAAAATTGAATCCATGTATTCCAAGATAGTAAATTCTGCCATGAAAAATACTAATGCATGAAATATAATGGAGCTCAAAACCCTCTTCGTTATCCAACACTCAGCCATTTCAATACACAACATGCATAGAATTAAATCATTGACCTTATAGAAAAACCTAATAATCTATTGTGTATATTGAAGGTCAAATTACATCCTACACAAAATTAAATAATAAAATAATGTGCTTACAACAAAATTCCAAAGTGAATTCAATTAATACAATCATGACCTAAGTCCAATAGACTTAGAATAT
>JARHVA010002021.1:927500-1132500 GCA_037957365.1 Torreya grandis
GGGTTTTATAGAAAAGTTTTGTTATGATTTAAATGTGTAGGGAGCTACTATCAAACTAATTTTCACCCCTAGGAAGGTTGTTCAACCCTTCCTAATTAGATGATAGCATGGAATTGCTTCTAAGTTGTGGGTAGCCTAATTGATGAAGTGAATCTATAGATTGGGCTAGCTCCCTTGATGCTTCACCCAAAATTATTCACTAACCTACTTATATTGTAATGAAAATGGTTAAAAAGAGACTAAAACTAGAAATAAAACATGGAGGTGGTGTACAAAATGTAGTTTCCTTTACTTTCCAATGCTTGCACTATGAAATAGCAAAATTACAACCTAATTTCACAATTTAAAGATAAATCCTTCCAAAAAAGTCTTTCTATATTAAGGTTATGATCATTATAATAACCAATATGGTTAATCAAGAGGGTTAAGTGAACATATCCTTGAGATCCTAGTTCACATGTGATGAAACTAGTATTCTCAAACAAGATGGGTCTCTTAGTGAATTTGAGAAGGCCTAATTTGGAAATAGAGGTATGAATGTTATTGGTTTGAGTTTGAAAAACATATTAGAGGTATTTAAAACCTACCATGAATAGTGAAAATGATTATCTCAACCTTTAGGACCTTAAAACCCTCTAGAACTTGCATTTGGCCATTGTTAGGGTTTGTAAATAATCATATATGACTAACCTTAATAGCCTTTATTTAAAAATTTCCTTCCCTATAGTGAGATAAAAATTCATAGGATACTTTATCATGGTATTATACACTTCTTTAGAGTCTTCATTCCTTAAACCACTTCAAAAAATTGCATGCTTCTTCAAGTTTTATGTACAAGCCTGTAGATGGATTTATAGTCTTCTTGACTATTTGTCCTTGAGATTGAGTTTTATTTAGTTGGTTTTTATCTATATAGTGACTCTAAAAGTTATTAAAAATTTATTAATACTCTTCATGACCTATGAAAACTCTCTTGTCACTTCACTCAACACCACATATGTGCTTTTCTTTCATTATACCTATGATAGGCCTGTAGGTGTACTCTCCTAGGCCTAAACTCTCCTTCTTGATGTTCTATTATATTTGAGCCTATTTGATTAATTTAAAAAATATAAACCATGTCTATAATGTTTCATTATCCTATCTACATGCCCTGAGTTGTGCAAATTGACTTGACCAACTCACTTTAGTCTTCACCAAGGTTCACATAGTCTATTAGGTATCTATGATAGACTTATACCTTCAATCCTTAAATATTGCTCATGATATCCTTAAAATTTATTTTTTGAATCCCTCTCAATTTTAATGTACCATATATCATCATTATAAACCAATATATGATTGGTTTATTGAGGATCCAAATCCACATGCACAAAAAATCTCCTTTTAGGCTCTATAATCATGTTAGATTCTAACCATTTTGATGTTTATTTTATCTATTATATAATTTAAATATTTTAAATACTTACCATGAGGTATCAAAAACCTTATGTGGCTTTTGAGACTCATTTACCATCACAAACCTTAACACTTTATGCTTACCTTGTAGGTGGACTATAGGTTATTATTTTGGGCCTAAAGTTATGTTCACTCACTATGTGATTGATCTCACTTGATTCAATTATACCAAAAATATTAGAGTGATTTAAACTCATCCAATTAATACTCATTTCAATGATAAACATGTAATACTTGCCAAGCATTCGCACATTTAACTTATAGGCTTACAATTGTTAGAGGTACAATCTACTGAGGGAGGGTGAATGAGTGATGGCAAACAACCCAATTTAATTTCCAAACCTTTGAAAATAACTAAGCATTAAAAATAAGCATATATACCATTCATATTATTGAATAATATAAATTATTCAAGATCACATATACAACACAAAATCTACGAGGGAAACCCTCTTGGGGAATAAAACCCACTCTCAAGCCTACAAACACATGAACTATTATACTATAAAATTATCATAAACAAGAGACTAATCAAGTCCTTATGATCAGGAACCTTTAGACAATTTATTTTGACCTATAACCTTGATTAAGTCCTTATGATCAAAGGTCTTTAATGAAACCATGTTTCACAAGGAGAAACTTCCTCTAAGGAAGATTAAGTCCTTTAGACCCTCCTTAGAAATAACACTTCCACCTTAGAGATAATGTCTTAAAAACTTGATGATGGAGCTATTGAATATATCACCTCTATAAAACTTTCTATCTATCTCCAATAGGCCTCTCACATAGGCATGTCATAACCTCTCTCCTTCTTTACTCAAACAATCCTCATGTGCACACTCATATCTCTTCACATAAATTCACACTACAATACCACTATAATGTCATCAAAAAAATGATCTAAAATTCTTGTACACATTCCTTAATCTCCTTTAATCATCAACCCAATAGCTACGCACTCTCACTCTCCTCTACTTTCCTTCACTCTTCAACTCTCTCACATCCAAGTCTCACACTTACAAGTCTAAAACCCAACAAATTTAGTTTCATTATATGTATATATATATATATATATATATGTATATGTATATATATCATGTATGTAAATATATTGTAATTATGCTATATAGAAGTGTTATAGAAGCTAAACGGGTATCCATATGACCTAATAGTGTTTTAGGCCTATGTGATAGTGGATTATGCTTAAATGTGACCCATATGAGATGATTTAAGGGTGAATATGTTTTTTGGATGACAAATATATATTGTGATATATATAATTCATGATATATATATATATCAATCATGAATTAAAACTATAAAAATAATTATTTGTCATCCAAAAAACATGCCTTCACCCTTAAATCATCTCATATGGGTCACATTTAAGCATAATCCACTTTCAAATAGGCCCAAAACACTTTTAGGTCATATGGAGACCCGTTTAGCTTCTTTAACACTTCTCTAAGCATAATTAGAATATAAGACCACTTAAAAACACATAGATCCACTCCTTATGTCCCATAGGACATCCTCAAAATCTCATAGTAATCTTAGCTTACCTTTGTATATGCTTAAATAAATAAAATAGAGAGATTATACATAGGAACACCATTATGAAACATATAGTCAACTTCTTAAGCATTATTCATACTCAAGATAGATTGATCACACCTCAAAAATACTCATAGAGAATCCTCATGGAGTCTAAAATACTCCCTAATGGCCAATTTACCATGAAACATCAAAACAACATATATATAATCTTTAATATCCTTCTTGGGTCACTTGTATAATAAATACATAAACACAATCAACTTTGAAGCTCAATATCTTTGTCTATACACACTTTCATATCTTCAAATCCATATATCTAGATGTGACTTAAAGTCCTCTACCACTTTACTTTTTAATACAATATAAATTTGTATTATATAGAAATATATGGTCCAAAAACTAGACACTGGTCTTTACTTCACAAATTCAAATATTCAATTACAAATGGTCATAGTTAAACATCTATCACTATGCTTGCATTTTGTGTCCTCTCAGCTTCAGATCAAATATGCTCCATCAATCTTGATCAATCTTTAACCCATAGGTTCCAAAGCTTAAATTTTAATCCTTATTCATGTTAAACTCATCTTGTGAAATATTAAAATGTTCACTTAACATGGTCCATCGATCTCTATAGATCAACCTAGTCTTTAATGACCAATGCTCACTATTCGATCAATTTGTATGACCCTTGATCATCATTGGATCCTTATCCTATACCTTTGCTCAGTCATTAAACATAATACACCTTTTGTTTTCTCATTTATTCTTAAATTATTGGAGCAATGCATACCATTGATCTTGATCAAGCTTTAACTCTTTCAAATTTGACTATGGGGACCCTTTCAATATGCCTGGAAGGCCAACTTTTCACCTTAATAACTTATTTTATGTTTACTCACATGATATCAAATTTGGAATAGATGATCTAATCACATATGAAAATCCAATAATGTGGCATAATAATCATAAAACCTTCATGTGTACAAGATATAATTTCATTAAAATGCCTTCTCAAAATATTCTATCATAGAGCCAACTATGTCAAAATTTGTCTGGGAGACCAACTTTGCTCCAACATAACTTTTGTTGTGCTTTAGTACATGTTCTCAAATTTATGAAAAATCATATATGTTTAAAATTTAACAAAACCATATGATTATTTTCTATTTATACCTTCACATGTGAAATATATGACACCATAAAAATGCTCACTCAACTCTTCTTTCCATATTACAAAATTGGCTATGGAAAAACATAGTCAAACTGCCTCGGAACCCAACTTTACATAAACATATATTTTGGCATGATTCATCACATGATCAAAAATAAACAAAGCCATATGATAAACATATCCTAAAAAATCCATATGTGTGAGATATTCGATCATCAAACTGCTTACTCAATTCTTTTTGGCCATATTACAAATTTGGTGAAGTATGGGAAAATAATAAATTGTGACTGAAAAGGCAACTTTTCACCCTCATTTATTTGACCATGCTTCAGTTCATGACTTGATATTTATCACATAAAAATTAGGTAAAAATTTGATCACAACCATATGACTAATTCCCCTTGACTCATTCACATGTGGTAATGGTGACATCATCAAACTGCCTACTCAGATTTTATGCCATTAGACCCAAAGTGTCTAGATGAAAACTATGGACTACTAGATGAATTAAACTTATGCATACAAAATTTAAAATCATATATAACATATTAGGTACCATTTAAACATGATATGACCACCATATGCATCCTTAAACATCTCTAAACATGCTAAAAGTAAAGATCAACCAAGCTAACATAAAGCACACTAGAATAAGCACATTACACACTTTTTCATTATTACCTAGGATAAAAAATCACTTCATCCACTCACTAAGAAAATTTAATTACATTACCATGACATCATTAATAACTCTCCAATAACAACTTATTGGTATACATGTGACTATACTAGCCCTTTATCACTTGTGTTCTTCAAAAAAAATTGAGAGAGTTTGATGGTTTGATTGGGATTAATCACTAATACTTTACTTTTTATAGAGTATTAGGATTTTACCACTAGTATAGATATTATAATAATGTATTGATAATTGTTTTATTAGTCACAAGTTTTCATTCCCTCTTTCACACTTGGAACCTTGTTATAGACTACTAAGACCAATAACCTTCATGATATACTATTTAAAACTTGATGATATTTATAGGAAGAGTGATAAATTAATATAGGTTTTTGGAAGTTTGCTTGAGGTTATAAAACATTCAAAGTAACCAAAAGCCTACTTGTAGCCTCCAATTTATTGAAAGTGAAGTTTTGCTCAACTGATGTTGGTATGTGCTAACTAGATGTTTGGAGATGGGATGAGAGAATTATTATAACCTTTCATGATATCACATAATCATATATTTTCGATAAATATCTTGAAAATTCCTTAAAACTACCCAAAACTAATCCTTTGGGGTTTAAAGAGGGTTTAATACATCTTATTTTATTAAAAATGATTTATAAAGCCTAGGTATTGAATCTCTCATATCCTATTATAGATTTGAAGTGAAAATGGGTCCCCTCATTACCCTAAGAGAATTATCCTTGATATTATCTCTCCTCAATCTACCAACCTCAAATAGGTAACCCTTTTAATCTTGACAAATATACCTATGAAACCTAATGGAGAAATGGCATAGGTTTTTATCTTTTCTAAGCCTATCACTATTTCTCAAAAATGGATTTGAGTCTAAGGTAACTAGATAGAGCCTTGGAGAAGTTCATATGTTGATCTTCAATATAAATCCTTTGAAAAGAGACCTTTTAAGGCTCATTATAATCAATAACCTACTTATTATTCCTTGTTAAATAGTTGGAGATAGTGAACCAGGTGATTATGAATATTTCCTTGACCTGTACAAAGGTGGAGTGATGTACCAAAGCATTTCCCACCTTTCTTTCCATATAAATTATTTATTATCTCTTATTCGGATGTTATAAAATGATGAATAGGTAGTTACAAATGTATTCCAATGTTTTAAAAGTAGTCTCAAGACATTTTGGGCAAGACATATAGACAATAACAAGTACCATGACATTATACAAGTGTTCAATGATATAAGAAACCCTTATTTAATAATATATACCTTCAATTTTGATCTCTTATAGTAAGTCTCATTATAAAATTAGAGCATATCATAAGACTAAATAAAATGAAATACATTTATCTTTCCAAACATTCCTTAACTTCTACAAATTACTTCAAAATGTAATGTGATCAACTTACTAGATCGACTCATTGGTCTACTTATTCAGTTTGGAAAACATTTCTTCTTGGAGGGTCGCCATTGTGATTCCTTGACCATGATTCAATATTTAATTTGAATTTTATACTCAAAACTTAGCCTTGTCAAATTTACCTTAATCTATGTTAAACACCTTTGAGGTAGCCATATTGATTGACTTTGATGACAATATTAGGTGACTTGACTCCACCTCTAACTATATCACTCTAAGAGGCTCTGAATGCTACCAATAAAAAAATAATTCCTATCACTTTGACACCAAACATTATCAAGGAAATAACATTCATATAATTATAAATAAATTTAATACCATTATGATTAAATTTTGAAATACAACTCATCTATGGTGGCCAATTTTGGCTAACATATTTGGTGACCTCCTATGATTGCATGCTTGTTATGTATCAAGGCCAATAGCCTTGATAGCCCATTGGGTTATGGGGTCATGAATTTTGATTGAATTGAAGGTAAACTGAATTTGGTCTTAATTTCACTCTATGGTATACATGTCATGGTCTCTTATCTCCTTCAATTCCATCAACTCTATCAAAATTATTGCCATAGGATTGCTCTCCATCATTTTAAGTTGATGTTCTAACTTTATGGATAGTAATTCAATATATATAGGTATTTTGGCCTCTTCCCCATAAATAATAATGTATGGTTAGTTAACAATAACCCTTGTTGTAGTAATCCTATCAGCCCATAAGGCATTTTTCAACTTATTGTGTCAAGATCTTTGATTTTCTTCCATTATCATCTTAATGATTTCAGTCAAATCCTTATTTTTGGACTCAAGTCATCTATTTAATTTAGTATATTAATTATAATAAGTGATTAGGTAGACTCCATGTTTAATATCTCATTCACTTATCCTTATATCGCTAAATGCCATTGCATTATCAAAAATTATAGTGGAAATGACTCCAAATCTGGTTATTAGGCCTTCATAGAATTTATGAACTAAACTCTCATTAGCCTCCTTAAGGGATATTTCTTCCACGCATCTTGTGATATAGTTAGTGGTTATAAGCACCCACTTACGACCAATAATTGAAGGGGGTTTATTATGACAATTAAATCAAGAACCAGTTACATGAATGGTTGTTCCACTTAAATGGGAATGAGAGTGAGGTTTAAAATATTTTGTTTCCCTATGAAAAATGCACCCTTTTGATGCCTCCTCACCCATACATAAGAGTCCTTAAATAAGCTAGGCCAATAACACCAGCCCTCATTGTTATTATTTATTTGTTTTCTTAGGTGGAAAGTGACCTCCTATAGGCCCATCATGAAATTATTCCAAAATCCTATTAATATGATTAGTTTCAACACATCTCGATAGAATACCATTGAAATACCTTATAAAGATAACTCTATCAAAATAACATAGGTGATGGATTGTAATGTAAAGTACCTTATTTTTTATTTATCCAAAATTGTAAGACAATTATTTTAGTAAATCTTGCCATGGCTTGTGTCCATCTTGGAGGGGTTAAAGGTACAACTATAAAAGTCTCATCTTGTAATTATAGAATAACTTATTTATCCTCTTGAAATTCTGATTCCAAATGCTCACATATCCCTCTTCCTCTTACCAATTTAGCATCTTTGATCTCCACACCATATTCCATGACCTTGGTTATATAACCAACCTTTTTTTCATTCAAATAATTGTTCAAAATGAATTATCTTATGCTTATATGTCACATCATGACATGGATTTTATTATTGAACACTATATTCCTAGACATATTAAAGTTCCTTATGATTTCCAACACTTGCTTCTCTATAAATGTGTATATTTCTTCATAATCCTCTAGCTCTTGACTAAATAAGGAAATAGGTTTCTCAAGACCTTATCCATTCTCCTACATCAACATAACTAAGATAGTGTCAATTTTATGGAAAGCATACCATAATAAATCCTTTAAAAAATTAGGGTTGGTCAATGTAGGTTCTTGGGTTATAGCTTGCTTGATAGCTTCAAAACTATTTTTTACTTCTTTAGTCTAATTAAATGCTTGGTTATTATTAAACATGTCTATTATAGACTTCACAAGGTTGGAAAAAATAGGTATGAACCTTTTAGAAAAGTTAATATTTCTAAGAAAACTTTTCAAACCTTTCTTGTGATTGGGCAAACACAAAGACAATATGAAACTCACTCTTTCAGGATCTAAGACAAGCCCATATTCTAAGATAATGCTACCTAACATGTTAACCTCATGAAATTAAAAATCACACTTTTGGGGGTTTAGATAGATCCCATATTCCCTACATCTTTCAAAAATAAATCTAAGAAGCGATAGATGATCACTAACATTATTTGAGAAAATTGTTATGCCATCAAGATAAATTAGTACCATCTCATTAATAAACCATTGAAAATAAATATACATATCTCTTTTTAATGTATCCCCTAAATTAGATATCCCAACTAGATTTCTTTTAGAGGAATATGTGCCCCATTTAGTATTGAGGGTTGTTTTGTATTGATCTTCTTCCTTCACCAAGATTTGATTATAACTAGAGTAACCATCCAAGAGAGAGAAGTGTTGAGAACCTATAACCATATCAAAAATTTTATCTATGGAGGGTATGGGGTAATGATATATCAAGGACACCCTAATAAAATATCTAAAATCTACATATAATCTAATCACCCCACTCTTTTTCTTCATAGGGATTAGATTAGTAACCCATGAAGAGTGTTTAATAGGGAATATGATGCTTGACTCTATCAATTTAATTAAACCTTTCCTCGTTAGAATAAAAATCTTTAGGTTTATATGTCTTTTTATTTGTATTACAAGATTATAATTTGGATCAAGATCTATGGTATTTTGGGATAATCTAAGATCAAACCTCTTAAGGTTGTTGTATTCCCAAGCATAGATATCAAAAAATTATTTACACAACTCCACAAATATAATTATTTTAGTTGAAGTACATACATTTCCAATCTTAAGAATATTGTCCTTGAAAATAGTAAACCTTTCATGGTGTTCCTATTTTTTATACATACTCAACTTGTCCTTCCTAATTTGATCATTCTCATTGAGAATATTCTTAATAGTTATCAACCCTTTGATAATCTTATTGGATCTTAATTGCACAATTTGATCTCCACATTATTATTGCAATTTAGTATATATTTAAATAAAACTCAGTCTCTTGTTAAATTAAGCATGTTATTTTCTTATCATTATTAGAAACCTTCTAATTTACATTATTATCTACTATTGATGGCCTTACTACCACCTTGATATATGGTTGAGTTTTTGAGTTCTTCACATCATTAGGAATGTCAAATTGAGATTCCACTAAAGATAACCTATCATCATGTTGATTATATTCTCTTGGAACTAATTATATGTTGAAGGATTCAAAGTCTTCAATAAGGTCCCATACCCTATGTTTTTAATATTTCAACAATGGATTCGTAGTAGCACTTTTACTTTTCACTTGGTGGGCTACTAGATCACTATCTCTAAAAACATGTAATTATTTCACTTCATTATTTCTTTCCCATTAAATACCATGAATAAGTGCTTTATATTCCACTACATTGCAAGTGCATCTGAATTTAAATCTACTTATAAAATAATACCTTTATTTGGATGGAAAAACTAGAATTATACCTACCCCTAATCCATTCTTACTCCTTGAACCATCAAAGAACAATTTACATAGACCATCACTACCTTCATTTGAATTAGAAAGAGTTTTTATGGATACACCTTATTCATGAAAATATTAAAAACCTATAATATATTAATTAACACCTTTATATGGATCATATTCATGATTTTATGATCTCCACTCATCAAGAAAAAGGTCTGATATGCCTTCAAAAGGTATAACCAGTTATTAATCATTAAGATGATCTCCCTCAATGATGATGTTATAATTCACATTTGAAATGTTTTTCTTGTATTTCTCAAGATGTAATTTAGACATAGGTTTAGATGTGATTGTAACTTTAATATTGTATCTAGATATAAAATCTATATATGACTAGTTAGATGATAAATACCCACTAATCTTGGTAGTGAAGTATCTTGAAAAACATAGAGAAAAGTAAGTTGAAAAATCCACTAAAACAATATATTGATCAGTAGTAAAGTTGGGATAATCATGGAGAGTAAGATGCAAAATTTTGATCATACCCATGGTCTTGGTATTTGAACCATCCAATTGCAAGACACACTTGGTATTAGGATCATAATTTAGACCTAACTTATCATATTTTTTTAAGTATCACTAATATGATTAAATAATTATATATCATGAAATTTTACATTAAAAAATATTCAATAATCATAGAAATATAAAAGGGTGTGATTTAACATATTTTCTTTGATGCCCATTAGTATGTGTAGGTGCGTTTGTTAAGACTAAATTTTTTCTTCTTGTTGATCTTTTTAAAAGAGTGAGTTTAGAAAACTACTTAAGTATATTATTTTTTACAAGGAGAGATAATGTTATCCACGTATTAATGATCACATTCAACCCTTTTCATTTGGTCCACAATATTGATGCAATAACCACCAACCCTTGAATGTCTTTTATAAGTTACCATACTACTTCGAGCTTGCATAGTTTGAGGCATGAAATCACCCTATACAACCTTTTTTTTTTAGTTGATTAGGCCTTATTAGCTACATTATCCTCTTTTATTCCTTGAGACATAGAAGTAATAGTGTGTGAAACTTCACCTATCTCTTGAGAATCTTCATTTATTCTCCTTTTAGACCTTGTATTAGTTATTATGAAAGTATCAACCATATTACTTATGCTACCCAACTGATTGACTAAAAACCAATCTCCTTATTTCTAATTTAGTAATGTAGGATCATATTTAACTTTATATCCATTTTTACTATCTTGTTTAGAAACTTTAGCATGTGTCACATAAGGATGTATTCCATTATGTGCCATAAAAGCTTGATTGAACACCTTAATCTGATTGGTAAGCTGATTATGAGGCTAATCCCATTGATAAGACCAATAATTATCTTACAAAAGGTTTTTTTGGATAATTAATATATCTATATAGGTAGTGTAAGCATTTGTATTATAACTATTATATAATTTGACATTAGTAACCTCCCCTTGTCCTTAAGAATTATCTTAAAAAGGTGGTCTATTTAGATGATTAGAATGATAGGACTAATATGGAGATTTATAAGGTCTATGAGGCTGATTTATATGCCTCTTAATGGCCACTAAATTGTTTAATTAAGCCTTGAATATTCTTCTTAACTTTTAAATTTCATTTTATTAACTTGGGGCAACTTGCTTATGACAGGTTAGTGTAGGTATGGGGGTAGGATTTAGTGTAGGTGATTGTATATTAGGAAACAATGGCATGTGAAGTCTTGGGGCCATATTTATAGTTGGTATGAGTTTATTATCATCCTTTAAGGAAACATCATAGGCATCAAGTAAGGTCTCTCCTCCCATAGATTATATCATGATAATTATGTCACTATTTAAGGCCTTGAGATAGTAGAGGAATGCATAGTTTGGAGTGGGTCTCATAAGAGCTAGGATCCTATCCCATATTTTTAAAAATATATAATTTAAATCTTGAATAAAATATTATGGATATTTATTAGTATTGGTTAATTACTCAGCCAAAAGTAAGTGATCACTCTTGTCTTCAAACCTCTTACTCAACTTCTCTCCTAGTTGGTCCTATGAATCAATAGAATTAAGAGCCAATATCATATACCAATAAATATCCTAATCCATAAATCAACCTAATATCCACATTATATTGAGTAATATTATGAATATTAGATAAATTTTCCATATCTCTAATGTGCTCAATAGGTGTAATGATGTTTTCTTCACCAAAGTATGGGAAACTTTTAAGTGATGACATAGTGATATCATCATATATTTAAATGTTTAGAGTGGATAAACCATTTAAATCATCAAATGGTATGATAACATACATATTTATAGCTTTAGGATAAATTGAAGTATAATGGAAATGAATCTTCCTTCTAGGAGCCTTGTTATATGATGTAAAAAGAAGGAATCTTTTTCTCTTGACTAAAAATGAATACCTTTATACCTTGATATTTTAGTCATATTTGGCATTAAAATTAATTATTAGTATGTAACCAAGAGCTAAAAAGTTGTTGGAGTTACCAGATTATGCATGAAGGAGGCTATTACAGCTGCAAAATTGTTAAGACTCACATCAATATTAGATAACCTTATTTAAATTAAGTCCTACCAAGCATGCCATAACTATTATCAATCTAATTTTCACCCATATAAAGGCTTATCAACCCTTACTAATAATATTATACCATGAAATCACATTAATGAAGTGAATCTCTAGATTGGGATATCTCCCTTGATGCTTCACCTAAAATTATTCATTAACCTACTTAGATTGCAAGGAAAAAGGGTAAAATAGGAATAAAACTAGAAATAAAATAGGGAGGTGATGTACCAAATGTAGTTTCCTATAATTTTAAATTCTTGTAATATGAAAAATTAAGATTAAAACCTAATTTCAAAACTTCACGATAGCTTTTCCCACACAAGTGTTTCTATGTGAAGTTTATAGTTATCACAACAACCAAGGTGGTTAGTTAAGAGGGATATGTTAATATACTAATGACATTTAAAAACTTTAAATTATCAAAACTATTTTATATATTTCATATGACCTATGGAAATATGAGTAACTCACATAAAATCATGAAAGAATAGGACAAATATAAAGAAGTAATATAACTATCACTAACATCCATAAAAAAATCATCTAAAAATAATTTCTATGCAAGATGAAGATAGTATAACTCATATTAAATTTATTTCAAAGGTAATAACAAGTATAAAAATTTATAGGGTTTCATCATACCCACTTTTTAGATAAATATAATGTTTTTCAAGGCTTAATTTATATAAGAGAAGGAAAAGAGAGAGATAGGATGAAGAGAAAAATCATCAACTATCCTTCAATCATAGAATCAATTACAAAATAGTAAAAACTTTCCACCAAGTCTATAATTAGTGTGTTGGATTCTTGATCTCAACCTTCTAAACCATGTGTTAATGATGTTCTAATTGAAAAATGGCATAGAAGGCCATCTTGGTAGATTAATACTTTCTTGAATATAAATCCCTTTCCATGGAGTTACACATTTTCTTCTTTGAGGGAATTTACAAGTTGTTCAATTGACACTTGGCACAATTGAGAACCTTTTATGCCAATATTGCCTCTTACAATGCTTCTCTATCATGTGAGGTTTGAATTTGAACTTCAAACCTCTTATCATACCATATTATTTGCTATCAAAGTTCAGTTTTCCAAGAAAGGTCTAGTTTTATGTCTTGAAGGTTACCATCATGATTTATTGATTCATGGAGACATTGCATCAGGTCATGAAACCTTTTTTTGAGAATTGAAGATCGAATTGTTATTGTGGTATTCACACTTGTTTGAAAAGAAGGTAAAAAGAGGCCTTTATTCCTAAAAACTTTAAATGATCTTAAGGGCCAAAAAGGATTCTTGTCTCTATTTTATGACTCAAAAAATATTGCATAGATTCCATTATATTCTCACCAAGGTTTTTTGAAATTTTATTGATCCCTTAAGTCTTTTTAAAAGTTTGTAACTCATTTTATTGATGCAAGATTGATCACATTTCTTCATTAAGTCTTGACAGTGTCTTGAAACCTATAATATCACTATTAGATCTTCTTAAATGAATTGTGAAGGACTATAATTACTCTATATTGGATAAATAATCCTCTAAAAATGGTTATGAATACTTGTTGACCACTAAAATCCTACAAATAGGCTAACAAAGATATATTTTAAAGATATTTTTTGTACTCTTCTCATCACACCTGCCAATGCTATGCTTCATTAGATGCCTAGGAAAGGCATAGGGAACATCCAACTATTTTATGTATATTAATAATATGAAGAGCACACGAATGTTTATTAGTTACTTGTTAGTGAATATAACGAAATAAAATGCATAAAAATACACTACAACAAAACACTCTTGCCTTAGAGCTAGGGAGAGCATAATATAATGAACATGGTCACATAATAGAGATTAAAAAACACAATTAATTTACCTCCTTTGTTAAATATGATGTCCACTAGTTGGTATAAGAATGTTCTTACCCAGTCTATAATATTATAGACTCTTACCAATGCTTTTCCATGGTTATAACACATCTCCAATGGTCACTTGTGGCTTTGCATTTCTATTGACTTCACTTGGTGTAAATCTTGGCATAAAATGGGAATTATATACTACTCTCAATGGCTTCTTGATGGAATTCTTGTAAAATAACCTTACACACAAAATCTTGTTGGTATAAGGTGTGGGAACTTATATTTATATATCTAAGAACTAACTATAACCCTAGGGAGGTTAGGATAAATTCTAACTTTAGTTGAGTCTAAAATAACGTAGGTTGAGTTAGGCTAACCTTGGGTTGGGTAAAATCACTCATAAAATCTTGACAACTCATTTTTAGTTATTTATGAGCCATGACAACTCACTTTATTTATGTGTGAGGTTTTGAATCAATTTTTTGGAATATTTAATAATTAATAAATCACATTATTAGCACTATCCTTTGACCTTTTATTTCATATTTGGCTAAAAATTCATTTTTATATAAATAAAATTCACTAATTCAACTTGGAATTTTACTTAGGAAAGTTAATTAAGATTTTATTTCTGATTAATCTTATGTAGTGATTTTTTGATTTCAAAATTATTTTAAATGATTTCAATTAATAGCTTGATAGACCAATAGTGTCAAATTACTAGGTCATAATTTGACTAGGATTGAAACTAAATTAGGTTATTGGTGGAAATAGGGTAATAAACCAAATAATTAAGCCTAACCATGTTTAAGAGTAACTAAATGCCTTACATTAATGAATTTTGATAATTCAAGTGATTTTTAAGCTTATATTGGATTATTTTCTAGAAATTAAATTGAATCCTAGTTTGGGTATGAAAGTGGCCAAAAATGAGTGTCTATAATTTACACCCATTTAAGAATGCATTATAAGACATAGGCATAATAATGATTTTTTAAAGAATCCAAAAGTTGTTAAACTAAATTTTTCATGCCCCAAAGGGTGGTCAATTAGCCGTTGATACCCCCTCAGGGGAGAGGGAGGAAAAATAGAGTCATTAAATGTTCTCCTAAAATGAACAAAATGACATTATCTATCAACAATAGGGGTGGAATTATTTAATTACCTAGAGTTAGTTATAAATAGTAATGGTAATAGAGTCACTGATTTACCCAAAGGTTGATATAATAAAAAATTAAGGGTTTGACATTCGTTTTCCTAAAGGTGGTTATAAGAAACAACATAAGCATTTGCCCTGGTAGGGTAGGTGGAGCTAAAAATACAATGATTTTCACAAAGGTGGTTATAATCATTAGCATGGGACATGAAAATAATGATTTTTTGATAGGAAGTTATAATCGTTAAAATGGTCAAAAAAGAATGATTTTCCCAAAAGTGGTTATAATCATTCACATAGTTAAATGACATGATTTAAAATGAGTTTGCCCCAAAAATTTGAGATAAAATGTTTATCAATCAAAAAATAAATTTTCACATCAGGGAAAATTATCCACAGTAGCTTATGCAAAAAAATCCATAAAATGGATTTACAATGATCTGGAAAAGAATGACAACACTTTTCTAGCATAAATATGAGTTTGAAGATGCATGTTCAAAGAAACATGGGGTATATGTAGAAAAATAATGTTGTTAAATGGGTTCATAAGAGGCCTAAAATGATGGTGTAGTTACAATATAGTATAAAAGTAAGACACAGGATCAAACAATGTGCAAAATGGATCATAAATGTGAAAAATACACTTCTTAGAGCATGGAAAATGAACTATAGGCCTTGTGGGGGAAAATTCAAAATTTTGGCTATATTATCACTACTAGGGTGAAAAATAATTCATTTTCACCTTAGTTAATTGAATTTTCCAAGCTTTGGTTTTCTGTGTAGTGAGATAAGAAAAAAGGCCCATGGAGGAGCTAGACATCATGTTTTAGATCATGTGAGAAATCACATATGGCCACCCCATGATGGAAAACTAATGAGTAACTTCAAAATTATCATTAATTCCCATTTTCATGTATTTATTGATTACATTAGGTCAAAAAATGGCAAAGTTATCATTTGTGTTTTAAGACAAATGGTAGCTTCACCAAGGAAAAGAAATGGATTTATGTGAAGTCATCATTCTTAATAATGGCGAAGTCACCAAAAAGGGGTAGAAATCATAGAATTTTTGATTCCACCCATTTTTAGGTGAAGTCACCATTTTTGTGAAAATGAAAATGATGATATTGCCTTAAAAATTACAAAGTCATAAATGATGACTTTATCATTTAGGAAAATGGTGGATTTTCTCTAGAAGCCAAAAATAGTTGGTTCAAAGACCTGACAGGGATCTTACCTCTAGGAGAGGGTCAATTAAGATTAGTAGGCTAGGTTTAGGCTTAGTTTGTAGCATAAATTTGGGTTGATGATAACTTTCATGTGATTTTAGGAGTGACTAACTATGTTGACATTTTAGGAGTGACATTCTCATTATCTATGTACCCTTCAAATCTACATGGAGGGGATGGTTTGATTTGTGTAGGCTTTTGATATTCATAACATGGCATAAACACTATTCATCTAAGTAGACATGGGATACTTTAGCATACTTATTGAGTACTGACAGAGGAATATGTCTACCTTTTATTTGCCTAATATAGAGGTAATCATGACACTTGAGGATACCTATCATATCCTCAAGTTGTTGATGCATAAATGAAGTCTATTCAAGACACCACCAACATAGAAGTAGGTTGTTCACAATTATTTGGTTAATTACTAGGGTATCCCCATAATTTAGGGGAAGTTTGATATAGACTTTATTGAGACATATAGATCTGACTTGATGATCTACTTAATAGAGATCCATCACCACCATCTCATGTTGATAGGGAGGTAGATTTCCTTATAGATATTATAAATGACATGTTTCTTCCTAATAAGAGTGATCAATACCTCAATATAGGCCTTTAAGTCATAGTGCATAGTATGCTAGATGATTCTACACATTTTACTTGGGGACTAGTTATTTTAGATCAACTTTACTAATATCTTCATATGATATCATATAGTAGGGGACATAACATTAGGGCCTCCAAAATTTTGATGTTTTAAGGTTGGTATCACATTGTGATCAAGTGACTAGTGGGGTAGTAATGGGCATGAGACTTAAAGTATACTTTGGCATATGACTAGGTGAATATAGGATTAGGTAGACATAGGCATAGTGGGAGATCTATTTCTATCCTTAGATGTTTAATGATCTTACCCCATGCTTTTTCATTTGGAAGCCTTACCTCACTTACTAGTTATATTGGTTCTAGGATAGATGGTACATGGCCTACATGACTATCAAATGCTTTCTAACTAGTAGATAGTTCCACATTATCAAGGATTACCACCCTAATTGGGTACCCTAGTAGTTTGGGTTCACATAGGGTGTGGCTGAAGGACCAAGATGGTTTGTGCATATTAAAAAATAAATCAATTAGGATAATCTTGTTATCCATAGGGGTGAGGTTACTACAATCTATCTCAATATTTTATGAGTTGTGTGGGCATATGCATGAGGAGTTGTAGATGTAGGGATCACTCCAACTTACATTCATTAGTGGGTACAAGTGTTCCCTCTAAGGATTATAATTAAAAGGTAGGGGGAGAGAGGTCAATGGAAATTGATTAGATGGAGGCTAAGACATTGAGTGGTAATGACAACACCTAGAAGAGTAAAGAAGGTGATTAGGGTCATGATGATGATGACGGATTTGATGGAAGAGATGGTGGAGGAGATGGAGATGGATATAGTGATGATGGGGATGATGGAAGAGATGGTTTGGATATGATGGTGCTTGATATTAACCCTAATAGGTGTAATAGGGACTTAGGTGGATCTAGGGTAGGTATGGCATTTTTGAATAACTATAAAAACTAGGGATACTAACATGTTAGAGGCAGAGATCATTGCTTGAGTGAGGGAGAACAATAATTTAAAGAGGTAGGTGGCCAATTTTTAGAGCATCCTAGACATTATAGACTATGACATGACTTGTATTCAGTTAGAGATCACCTGACTAAAGGCTAAGATATACAAGATCGTATAGGTGTAGGGCCAACTCACTAAAAATATGGATTAGGACATTATAAATAGAGATAAACCATTGGCCATTATTGATAGCCTTAAGAGAGAGTGGGATACAAATTGAGGAACCTATTGTCTCTAAATCTTACACTATATAAGAGGGTTGTTTAGGCCTCCTCCAAATTTAGGTAATGTTAGGACATTTCCAAGCATGTGGGTGTGCCTATAAGTGGAAATGAACCTCTATGTTGAAAGGGCTAGCTCCATGTATTAGTTTATTGTGTAATAAAACTATTGAACTAGTTTATATGAGTGAAAAGAGTCAAAAGTTTACATAAATGAAAATCCTTTTCTAAAATGGTGATATACCAAGAATTAGTATCCACATGTATGCCATATACTTATGCACAATATAGAAGAATATAGTCTATAGCTCAAGATCTAGAATATTAAAACATAAGTATTTCAATGTAGAGATAAAATGAATGAGATCACATAAGGTAAATAACTAGAAAAGATAACTTCTATAGTCCAAAAAAGGGTTACACATGTGCAAAATCTCATATAGCTAGAATGCACTCTACATGACCTATTAGATCAACTCTTTGCTTAAAATCATTAAGGATAGAGAACAGAAGGATAAAACATCACTTGATATCACTCTATGTCTCTTTTATGCCCAATAAAATTCCTAGAACTTAGAAATAAAATAGATTTATGCTTCTTTGGTCAAAGGCAAGAAGATGGCAAAACATTCTAATAGGGCTTCACTGTACTATCTATGGATGTTAAAATAGAGCCCAAGGGTCATATTTATAGGAAAAGAGGGAGAGAAGAGAGAGTTCTTGGGTTCCAAAATAGAAGCCTCCAAAATAGTTTTCCATCACCATCCTAGTGAAATTGATTCCAATTGTTCTCTCATTCAGTTTGAGTTTGTCCTTCTCTTTGATTTTCCCTCTTGAAATGACCAAGATCACTATAGAACCAATAGTGATATGACCCTCCATAAGAAATGGTTTAGATCCCTACTGTGAACCTTAGATTCTTCCTGAAATCTTTTGAATTTTACACTATAGACCCATTCAACCCTTTTGAATGGCTTTACTTATAAAACCTATAAGTCAAGGATATTGGTAAACCTGATTTACACTTTCCTTACTTATTCAAGTTATTCAATTGCTTCTAATTATAAAAGTCATAAGCAAAGCTCTTTTGAAAACCTGATTTTTCTTAAAACCCTTTTGGGTTTTCTAAATGGATTTACTACTTTCTTACTCCTTTGGGTTCTTTGATTGCTTCTACTTATAAAATTCATAATTCAAGCATGTTGGGAAACTTGATTTGTACTATAGAGTCATTTGAACTTTCCCAGTGACTTTACTTCTTATTTGAAGACTTTAGGCATGAATTTGACATCTTGCAGCACATCACCAAGTTTCACCCCAATGGTTAGTTGGATACCCTCAATTTGACATCCTATAACATGTCATGTCTTTTAATCCTAATGGCTAATTGGCCACCTTGAATTTGACACCTATTACACACCATGTCTTTGAATCCCAATGGCTAGTTGGTTGCATCAAATAAGATGTCCTACAACATGTCATGGGGATCCATTTGGGTTAGGCTTATGTTTTGGGAAATTTCCCCAAAGTAATTCCTTCAGATAATTTGTTCAAAGGAATTCTTTTGGGAATTCTACCTGAAAGGTAATGGTTAGTTCCTTTAGGAGCTTTTCTTGAAGGACACTTGGGAATGTGTCCTTCATAAAATTTTTGAAGGACACTTGAGAAAGTTATAAGGTCCCTTTGGAAAAATTTTAAAGGTCATTTGGAAAAGACAAAGTGACTTTTGGAAAAGTCTGAAGGGACACTTGGGTGAAAAATTTCCATTTGGAACTTTTCTGAAGTGTCACTTAGACAACAAAGTGCTCTTCAAAAATGTCCAAAGGGACACTTAGGGGGGAAATTTCCATTTGGAACATTTTCAAAGGGTCACTTAGACAATAAGGTGCCCTTTGAAAAAGTTTGAAGGGACACTTGGGGGGAAAATTTCCCTTTAGAACTTTTTCAAAGGGTCACTTGGAAAACAAAGTGCCCTTCAGAAAAGTTTGACGGGACACTGGGGGGAAGGAAAGGAAAGAAAGGAGAAGGCTAAAAAGTCAAAGGGAAAAAAATAATAAGGGAGAAGAGCTCGAACTAGGAGAGGCTGAAGGGAAAAGAAAAGCAATAAAAAAAGTGACTAAATAGAGAAAATGGGTAAGGGATAAAGAAAAAGCTCCAAGGGAAAACATAAACTGGTCATGCAGAAAATGGTAAATGTTCTAGTGATTTATAGGGTAGACATGCCCACTATGTCATAAGACTAGTGGCCTAAATCATTCCACTGGGAATGGATTTACGTAAGGTAAACAAGATTTTAAATAATAAGCCATGGCCAAAAACATAAGCTAGAAAGACACATGCACAACCAAAAAAGGAAAGAAACCACCTAAAAGGGAAATATTATGCTCCAAATCACTTAGGGAAAACAAGAAAAACAAAGGAAACACACCAAAACAAGTTATATACAAGACATGGCTAGCAAGGGTCAAAATCAAGGCTTCAAATGGAATCTATTCACTAGAACATGCAGCTCTTCTCCAACCATTTTGGATAGCTAAAAGGAGTTTCTTTGCTTGCACTTGCTGATGATGTAAAGACCACTCCACAAAGTATCAAAATTTATATGTTTTCCTAGTTTTTATCTATCTTCATCCCATTTCAAGACCAAGTCACCTTCTTTGAACACTCTTTCCCTTTCCCTTTTGTCAAAGGATTTCTTCATGAGAACTTGATGGTGTTCCAAATCTTTGTGTGCATCATCTCTTTCCTCTTGTAGCTACATTAATTCTATCAATCTAACCTCCATGGGAGTGTTTTCAAGTAATTGTAGTTGTTGTACAAGTTCTAGGGTAGGGAGCTCTTATGATATGGATAACCTAGCTTCTCTCCCATAAACAAGGACAAAGGGAGAATTACCAATTGACTTCTTGGGAGTGATTCTATCTACCCACAAGGCTATCTTCAACTTGTTATGTCATGCTCTTTGATTGGTTTCTAATGACTTCTTGATGATATTGATGAGGTTCTTGTTGGTAGACTCAACCAATCCATTACATTGATGGTAGTAGATGGATGAGATACTCAAATGAACTCCACTCTTTGTTACACAATCAAAAAATTTAGCACTTATGAAAGCAAGTGCATTATCTGAGATGATGACATGAAGAGATCCAAAACTTATTATAATGTTTTCATAAAACTCCAAGATGTCATTTTCATTTGCTTCTTTCAAAGCAACAACCTTTATGCATCTTGTGAAGTAGTTTGTAGTAGTCAATATCCATTTGTGTCCAACACTTGATGGAGGGTTGATCATGACAATGAAGTCAAGGACCCATTGCATGAAAGGATGGTCCATTTGGATAGGATTCAATGGAAGATAAACAAGCTTTTGTTTACCAAAAAATAAAGCACATTAAGGACAAACTTTAGGCCAATGATAACAATCTTTAATAAGACTAGGCCAATAGTAACCAGTTTTCATTATTTTTGTAGCTATTGTTCTAGGAGAGAAGTGACCAAAATTTGAACCATTATGGAACTTTTCTAGTAGTATATCAAATTGGTCATTGTTAATGCATCTTGGAAACACATTGCTCACATCCTTATTAAATATAGTTCCATCTATAAAAAAAAAGGAATAGCTTGCAGCCTAAAATTCCTTCTTTGAGATTTGTTCAAGACATTAGGATACTCACCATTTTGAAGAAAACCAATGATGTCTTGTGTCTAAATTTGATTTTACATTTGATTAGTTGGCTAGTCTTGAACTTTATTTACCAAGGCTTACTCTTTTGGATCTTGAAATTTGGATGTTAAGTACACATATAAAACTCTTCATCTTACTAGGTTGGTTACCTTGATGTCAATGTCATATTCCATCACCTGTGTGATCTATCTAGCTCTCTTCTAATTGAGATCCCTGCTTAGTAGAAACTCTTTAGTGCTATGATGGGAGACCATGACATGGATCTTATTATTTGAACACATATTCCTAAACTATTTCAATCCTCTAATGATGGTTAAATCTTGATTTTTAACAAAATAATATCTCACTTCGTAGTCTTCTAAGCCTTCGCTGAAGAAAGCAATTGGTTGCTCAACATCTTCATCATTATTTTACATAAGCATAGATGAGATTTTTTCTAGGCTACCAAAAGTATAAATAATGAAATATTTAGAAAAAATTAGATTTAAGATAGTGGGATATGCTATAATTACTTGCTTCATTTCCTTAAAGCTACCTTTACCTTTCGTTGTCCAATTAAAAGCTTGGTTCTTTTTTAGCATGGATGTGATAGGCTTTACCATAGTTGAAAATTTTTGGATAAACCTCCTTAAAAAATTTATTTTTCCCAATAAAATCTACAACCCTTTCATGTGTTGAGGAAAAGACAATCATATAATAGCTTCAATCCTTTCAGGGTCAATAGATAGGCCTTCTTTTGAAACAACATGACCCAAAAGCTTACCTTCATGGATACCGAATATGCACTTCTTTGGATTGAGGGATATGTCATACTCTCTACACTTCTCAAAAACTTGCTTTAGATGTCCCATATGATCAAAAACATCCTTTGAAAAAATGGTTATATCATCAAGGTGAACAAGCAAAAACTTATTGATCAAACCTTTGAAAGACATGTCCATTGCTCTTTAAAATGTAACTCTAGCATTAGATAAACCAAATGGCATCTTCTTATAGGCAAAGGTCCCCCACTTGGTAGTGAAGGTTGTATTGAATTGATCCCTTTCATTTACCAATATTTGATTATAACTTGAATAATCATTAAGAAGTGAGAAACATTGAGAACCTGAAACAACTTGTAAAATTTGTTCCATGGAAAGGAGTGGGTAATGATCCTTGAGAGACATTTTTTATAGATCATATTATTCCACACAAAGTCTAATTTCTCTATTCTTATTTCAAACTAGCATAATTTTGGCTACCCAAGTTGAGTCTTTGATAGTAAATATAATCCTAGACTCAATTAACTTGGTCAGCTCTTTCTTCATGAGTTCTTCTACCTTGGGGTTGATAGGCCTTTTCTTTTGTCTTACTAGTTTAGCTCTATGCCCCAACTCAATGGTGTGATGAGCTAGACTTAGGTCGAAGCCTTTCAAGCCCTTGTATTCCTAGGAAAATATTTCATGTAAATCATTTCATAATGCAATAAAAGCTTGCCTTTCTAGCTAAGAACAAGCCTTGCCAATCTTCAAAAGCGTGTCCTTGAAAATCAAAACTCTCTCATAGTTCTCTTCTTTTGTTAACATGCTCATTATTTGGTTTTTATTTTGATCATCCTCATTGAATACACTCTCTAAGGTAGTCAACCCCTTGGGTATTTTATTTGTCTTTAGCTATATAATTTTCTCTTCATAATGATCATGTAATTTGTTTTGATTTCCAAAAGAGAAGCTTGTCTCGTTTTGCAAGAAGTGTGTAATGTGTTCATCACTTTCAAACACTTGTCATGATAGTTCATTATCTATAATGGAAGTTATCATAATAGTCTTGATATTAGATTTATCTTTCTCTTGTTTAACATCAGTATCTAATTTAATACATGCTCCTATTATAGCTAATCTATCAGTGTGCTTGTTCAGGTCTTTTGGTATGGGCTGGATGTTGAAGGCATCAAAATCCTCAAGTAGATCCCGTAACCTATGCTTATAGGAATTTATCAAGGTATTTTTGGTTGTATCTTGACTTCTCACTTGATGAATGGCTAGCTCACTATCTCCATAGACATTCAAAAGCTTGATTCCTCTCTTCTTTGCCCATTGGAGACCATGAAGTAAGCCTTCATATTTTTCCATGTTATAAGTGTAACTGAAGTAAAACCTATAAGAAGAGTAGTAATAATTATTTGATAGGGAGACCAACATGACACCAGATCTTATGCCTAATTTACTCTTTGAACCATCAAATAACATTTCCCACATGCCATCAAGCTCATGATCTTCATTGGTGAGTGAAGGAATTGGGATGTTCTCTTCATGCATGTAGTAAACTCCCAAATTAGTTTCCTCAATTGAAGTATAAGGATCAAGGCCATGTGTTTTAGTGCTATAATTATCAAGATGGAGGTCATAAATACCCTCAAGGGGAGAATATGTTTCACTATTCAATATTGTTTATTCCTCTTTGTTGATTAGACATTTTTGATTTATCATTATTTCTATGTATGGCTCAATGTGGAACCTTGATAAGGAATGAGTCATTATGTTTACATTGGTTCCATACCTTGTCTTGAGAGCTAGAGTGGACTAATGAGCAAAAAGGTATCCTCTTATCTTGGATGTAAAGTCCTTAGACAACCATATAGCAAAGTGTGATAGAAGTTCCACCACCAAAATATCCTATAAGATAGGGAAGCTTGGGAAGCCATGTAAAAACACTTTCAGACCTTTGACCATTCCTACCATCTTGGTTAGAGTCCCATCTAGTTGCAACATACCTCTACTATTTGGCTCATAATTCAAACCCAGTGTAACAATAGTGCTTATTCCACTATCCACAATACAATTGTGGAACAACTTATCTTCCATAATGACTGTGAGGTAGAAGGATGGAGGATTTTCAGCTTTAGTGGAAGGCTCCAAAGATGATTTTTAGAATTTGTTAGAGCCACACTATGATGCTTTTAAGATTAAGGATCCACTTGCATGTTTTCTACCCGCTCTTGTAAAAGCTCCTTTTGACTAGGTATATGTAGAACCTCCCAAAGGGATATGCTTATTTTAGTGCTCTTTAAAGATTAAAAAATATTTAGATATGGAGTATTCACTTTCTATTTCATTTTTTATGGTAATAAAGGAGTTGTATCTTGTGGTATAATCTTGGCAGATGGAATTACATTCTAATTTTATTGAAGAACATGGCTTTTAGAAGGTGTAACACTTTGATTGGTGCTTTATGGCCTTGGAGATGCATAACTTAGAACTATTTGTGGATCTTGGCCTTCTCCCAAGGCTCTCATATTGCAATTTATATTAGCTGAAATTTACATGCCTTGAGTCAACATAAAATCATCTTTTAATTGAAAATTCATAATTCCCACTCTTGGGCTATTGCCTTTTCCATGACTATCCCTTTGGCTGGGACATGATTCTTTTGATATCATGTAAGGAGTATAATCTTCTTATGTAGTCAAATCATAGCTGGTTCCTCCATCATCATGTTTAAAATAACCTTGAGTCTACCCCCATTGGTCCACATGATCTTCTCCTTGCATTAGATTTGCATGAATGAGAGCAATAGCTTTTATGGGAGGAGTAGAATTTGGATTATATGCATTGGGTTGCCTATTGTAACCTTGTCTATTTTGTCCTCTCCCTTGATTATTGTATTGGGATGGAGCTCTATATCCTTGTTTAGGATAGTGTTGTGCATTAAGAGGATCAATTTCCTAATATTGAGCTTGCTTGAGCTGAACTCTCAATGATCTGATTTCTTCATCCTTGTCCACAATGTTATCCACCTTCTTAAGAAAGGCTCTTGGCTTCATATTAGCATTGGAAACTTATGTCATGATTGGAAATTTAACTAAATTATGGGATAACAAAGGCATCAAAACTCTTAGAAGAAGTCTTCCATCCTAAATTAAGGTATTCTCAACCTTAGTTGCTAACTCATATGCACCTAGATGAGTAAATCCTCACATTGGCTGCAACATAACAATAACATCAGTACCAATCCCTTTGAGGTATGTTGGGAACACAAAGCTAGGA
This sequence comes from Torreya grandis, assembly GCA_037957365.1. Taxonomy (NCBI): domain Eukaryota; kingdom Viridiplantae; phylum Streptophyta; class Pinopsida; order Cupressales; family Taxaceae; genus Torreya; species Torreya grandis. The sequence goes on from JARHVA010002021.1 coordinate 953,870, forward strand.
GGAGGTCACATGATTGGTAGAAACCTATACCATGTTCTTTTAAATATCTCATTGAAATGTATTATGGATTCATTTTGGACATCTTTTTATTACATTCATCTAATGTATTAGGGAAGCATGATCACTCTTATTTTCAAATCTTGTCACCAATAGGTCTCCAAAGCCATCCCAACTTGTAATGTATCCCCCTTCCAACATTATATACCATTCAAGTGCTTTACCTTATAAAGACATATCAAGTATCCTAATGGCTATGTTAGCCCTAGTAACATTATGGAAATTACAAAAATTAGAGATGTCTCTAATATGTTTAGATGGGGTAATAGGACCCTCCCCATTGAAACTAAGAAGATTTTTGGTAGAATATGGAGGGATGGGTGATATGTAGGAAGCTATATTGGATTTTAGGTATTAAAAGTAGAGAAACATTGATGTCTATCTGTCTCTTCCATTACCCCCATTTTTCTTCTTCCCTTTTTATCCTTTATTTCTTCCTCTTCTTTAACTTCTTCCTCTCCTTGAACTTCTTCTATTTCTTCATCTTCTTCCCCAAAACCTCCTTGCTAAGGATTTAATAGGGCTAAGAGTGGTTTGGGGTGTTATTCTTCAAGAAGAGTTTTTGCTAAAAGGGCTTGGTCAAAAAATCTTAAGGACCTTCTAAGGACCATATAGGATAATGTATAAAACTTGGTCTAAAACTAAGGATTCACACCCTTTTGGAGTTTCCAAATGCTAGGTTAGAGGTATTTATACTACTTTAGGCCTATCAATACCAACATTCACATTGACTTAGAAATAATTCAAGTCCAACTATGCATTCTATAACTATTGTCTCCAAATCTTGCACCCTAAAGGAGGGCTATTTAGGCCTCCTCTATATTTGGGCAATGTTGGGATATCTCTAGACCTGTGGGTGTGCTTATAAGTGGAAGTGAGCCTCTAGGTTGAAAGGGCTAGCTCCCTATATTATATTTTTGTGTAATAAAACTAATGAGCCATATTACATGAGTGAAAAGAGACAAAAGTTTGCATAAATGAAAATCCTAGTCTAAAATGGTGATACACCAAGAATTAGTATCCACATGTATGCCCTATAATTATACATAATATAGTAGAATATAGTCTATAACTCAAGATATAGAATATTCCAACATAAATATTTCAATGTAGAGATAAAATGAATGAGATCACACAAGGTTAATAATTGCAAAAAATAACCTATATAGTCCAAAAAAGGGTTACACATGTGCAAAAACTCATACAGCTAAAATGCACTCTACATGACCTATTGGATCAACTCTTTGCTCAAAAACATGAAGGACAAAGAATAGAAGGATAAAACATCACTTGTTTTCACTTTGTGTCTCTTGCATGCCTAGGTAAATGCCTAGAACTTAGAAAGAAAATAAACATATGCTTCGTTGCTTAAAGGTAAGAAATTGGAAAAACATTCTAATAGGGCTTCATTGTACTATATGTGAATGTTAAAACAAGAGACAAAGGGTACTATTTATATAAAAAGAGGGAGAGAAGAGAGAGTTTGTTGAGCACCAAAATAGAAGACTCAAAATGGTTTACCATCACCATCCTGGTGAAACTAATTCTAATTGTTCTCTCATTTAGTTAGAGTTTGTCCTTCTCTTTCATTCACCCTCTTGAAATGACTAAGTTCACTGCAAAACCAATGGTGAGATGAACCTCCATAAGAAATGGTTTAGATCACTATTGTGAACCTTAGATTCTTCTTGAAATCTTCCATGTTTTACATTGTAGACCCATTCAGGCATTCTAAATGTCTTTACTTATAAAACCTATAAGTCAAGCATGTTAAGAAACCTGATTTGCACTATGTTTGCTCTTTCAAGTTTTTTGATTGCTTTTACTTATAAAATCATAAGAAAATCTCTTTTGGAAACCCAATTTTTATTAGGACCCTTTCATGTTTTTTTAATGGCTTTACTCCTTGCTTTCTCCTTCAAGTTCTTTGATTTCTTCTATTTATAAAAGTCATAAGTCAAGCATGTTGAAAAACATGATTTGCATTATAGAGTCATTCAGGTTTCTCTAGTGATTTTACTTCTTATTTGAAGACTTTAGGCATGAATTTGATGTCTTGCATCATATTACCAAGTTTCACCCCAGTGGTTAGTTGGCTACCCTAAATTTGACATCCTATGGCACATCATGTCTTTGATTCCCAATGGTTAATTGGTCACCATGAATTTGACATACTATGGCACATCATGTCTTTGAATCCCAATGGCTAGTTGGTTGCATCGAATTTCATGGTCATGGGGATCTACTTAGGTTAGGTTTATGTTTTGGGCAATTTTTCTAAAGTAATTCCACTGAGTAATTTATCTGAAGGAATTCTTTCAAGAATTTTTCCTGAAAGGCAATGGCTAGTTCCTTCATAAACTTTTCTCAAAGGATACTTGGGAAATGCACAAGGTCCCTTCAAAAAAATTTCAAAGGGAATTTCCAAAGTCAAAGTGCCCTTTAAAAAAGTCTGAAGGGACACTTGGGCAAAAAAGTGCCCTTTGAAACTTTTTTGAAGGGTCATTTGGACAACAAAGTGCCCTTCAAAAAATTTCAAAGGGACAGTTTTGGAGAAAAGTGCCCTTCATAACTTTTATGAAGGGTCACTTGGACAAAAAGGATCCCTTTGAAAAAGTTTGAAGGACCACTTGGGGGGAAAAGTGCCATTTATAACTTTTTTAAAGGGTCACTTGGATAACAAAGTGCCCTTTAGAAAAGTTCAAAAGGACACTTGGGGAAAGGCAACACAAGAAAGGCTAAGGCAAACAAGGCAAAGGTATAAAAAAATAACAAGGGAGAAGAACCTAAACTAGGAAAGGTCGAAGGAAAAATACAAGCAATAAAGCAAGTGACCAAACACATAAAATGAGCAAGGGAGAAATGAAAAGACAAACTAGTCATGCAGAAAATGGACAATAGAACCATTACACAATCTAGATTTTCATAGATTATTATGGATAAACTTTGAGATAAGGATGACGCCTCTTATTATTATTAATCCTATAATATTACCATTCACAAATAGCAATAGGTTGTTTCTTTTGAGGTTTTTGATGCATATAAGGAAGTTAATGAATCCACTTCATGTTATAGGTGCCTTAGTTTAGTCCATTCATCATCCACAACCACCACCACCAGGACCACTAAGGCCACTAGGGCCACCTCTAGCCATAGTTCCTATGGACATAGAGATAGATTTGATCATAGGCATCTTGACACTTTAGCATTTTGGCACTGTTTTGGCATAGTATTTGTCATATGGCATTGTACTAACATTATCAACATATTAATGTAATTTGAAACACCATTATCATATGTATATATCATTTATGTATATGATATTTGAGATACATTTACAATCAATTTTGGGTATTTTGAGGTTGATGTACATGTATATGATATTGCTTTGATATATAATGACATGTTGTTATCTTATTTATCTCATGCTTAGCATTGATTAGCATTAATTAACATTATGGATATTTAATATTTTTTATGTTTATGTTCATGTATTCTCTATTCATTTATTTCTAATGAAATTTTTATTATATGTTTTTCTATTGGTTATATGTTTATGTTGTTCATCTACTTATGTTGTATGACTCATATGCATTTTTATTCAGAGATGCACATCTATAAAAACACATTATAAATCATTTTTATTTTTGATTACTCATTGGATTCAGACATGTGTTTGGGTATTTGATTAGCTTTATTATATTAGATAATTACTACCAGTATATTAATCTGATAGTCTATTTATGCTTGATTTTTTTTTAGATTGTGATATTATGCATCATAGTGATGAACAACTAAAATGATAATATATACCTTAAGCATGGAAAACTTAGTTTAATTATAAATATAAATAACCTAAGAATAAGATATGAATAATCAAATCCTAGGTGTAAATATAAAAAATAAATCAAGTGTAAGACTAAATACAAACATTTAAAATAATTACATGATATTAATAATCAAGATTTAAAAGTCAACAAAATTTAATAGACCTATGATAACCAAAAAAGAAAAAGGCAAATAAAAATAGAATAAACAACCAATAACGAAATAAAAAAATAGATAAAAACAAACAAATAAGGTTATACAAACAAACATAATAAACAAATAAATAAAACATTAATAAATAAATAAATAAACAACAAAAAACTAATAAACAAAACAAACAAACAAAACATAAATAAAATAAATAAATCAAGATAACTAGAACTTAAACAACACAAAACAAACAAACAAAGACAAATAAAATTAAAAAAAATAGATAAATAAAAAAAAAGGTTATTAAAAAATAAAAGAAAACACTCAAAACAAATAAAAAATACAAACTAAATAAAAGAACAAACTATTTGAAATGCACAAAGTCAAACAAATAAACGAAACTAAATAATGGTTAATCATAATGTTAGTACAAATAGAAAACAAATTTTCCATGCATGTTTAATAGAGGTGTTATTGTTGGCAACAAGGTGACCCCTAAGCTAGGTAAAAATGACATAGATAAAACAACACAATAAATAAAGATACAAACCTACGACTGGGTTATAGGGAAACAATGACAAAGGGCATGATGGTAAAATATTGATACTAGAATATAAAGAACAATGGCACAAGTAAGGAAGCAAAAACCATTTCCCCTAGGATATAGGATATAAATAAATAAAAATAATAAAATGGGGGGAATAGAAGAAAAATAAGTGGTAATAAAGTTGGCTCTAGATGCACTAGGCAAGTAAACATTGCCTACCTAGTCCCATGGACACAAGATCTAACATGAACTTGAAGCCAAATGTAGTTCTCCCAAGACGTGGGATAGAATAAAATGAATGATATGAAAAGATGATTGGTGTATAAAGGAAAATAATAATGGCCTCACAAAATGGTGAGTGTATATAAAAAGAGTGGGTGACATTCATAGTTATGAAAATGTCAATGCAAAAAACCTATAAAAGGACAAGAGCATGGTTTACGGTAAAACTACACTAAAATACAAGAGATGAGTATCCAATAATGAATTAAACTGGTAATTCATAGTTTTTTTATTATATGGATTGGAATGAGAATGAGCTCACAAAATGGTGAGAGCATTGGCAATGGTTAATCACAAAGTGTTGAGAGCATTTAAACTTAAAATTTCTTACAACACGATTAGAGTGTAAGTAAATACAAGTGGTCATTAGTACATCAAATTTGAATGCAAAATGCTCAAAACATCAAAATTTAAAATGGAGAGAGTGTATAGCTAAGGAAAATAAATATGAGGAAATTAAAGTAAAAGTGATTAATTGTGAAATAGTTAAGAGTCCCATAATATTTAAGGAAAATAAGTGGTTAAAAATAAATGAAGGCAATCAAGCTAACCCAAGATACCTCATGTATCTAAGTATTTCCTAAATAGTCCATGCAAACCTTATGTTGATATAACTCTCCCAAAAATGGGAAGAAAGAGGCTAAGTAGCCTAGAAATGAAGATGGATAGGCATGAAAGTACATCCCAAAAAAAATTAGTAGATTTATATCTCTCATGAAAATTCTATGCCAATTTTCATGATTTTAGGGTTTTTAGGATTTTCCAAAGTATTATATGATGTTTTGGGTTTTTTGAACTATTTAAATTTTTTTTGTAATTTTCTAGGCATCTCAACTCAATGGATAATTGTGAGATACAAAATGATCCAACTAAAAAAATGGTGAGATCATGGCTTAGATTTGTCATAAAATGGCAAGATTGTTAAAATTGAAATTGCTCATAAAATAATGAGAGCGTTTAAACAAGGGTGGTCGAGATAAACTTAGAAAACACTGATTACTACCTACATAGTCCAAAATGAGCTCAAAACATTATAGTTTAACCTATAGCATTGAAATCTTGGAAAAGGTTCCAATGTTTTTAGTGTTTTTGATATCTCAACTTGATCAAGAATTATGAGATACAATAGGATCTAAAACGTAAAATGGTGAGAGCATATGGCTTAAAAATGCTCACAAAAATAGTGAGAGCATGGAAAAAGGGTGACTAATATTACTTAATTTTAAATTAAGGATTGCCTACATAGTCTTGTATGACCTCAAGTCACTATAATTCTACCTACACAAAAGGCAGACTAAGTACTAGTAATTTTAAGTGCATGAAAAAGGCAAGGGAAATGGTGGTAGAGGAATCTTGTTTGATGAGTTATTGAGTACAAAGTTTTCACATTTTTTTAAAATGATTTTCCATTATCAAATATAATGTTAGATGGTATACCATGAAAATGGCAAGGCAAATGGTGGTAGAGGAATCTTGTCACCACATTTGATGAGTTAATTGAGTACAAGTGAATCAAATTAGCATGCTTCTAACACTTTACACATATCTTCACATTTTTTCTACTTCATTTTTTTAAGTAATATGATAAGATTTCCTATTGGTATGTGAACCACACACTCAATGAATTCACTCAATTTTAACCCATATTTTTTTAAGGTAAATATGAATGGTTCCATCATAGCTTTTATGATACAAGGTTGGTCTAATAAGGTATAATAATTGATAAGGCATTTTTTTATTATGTGGTTGAATATAGAGATAGGCATATGTTATAATACCAAGGAGACTTATGTCACAAACCATCTTGATGGCTAAATGTGATGTTTCTAAGAAATGTGATAATCGCTTGCTCAATTTGTGATCTAAATCATGGAACCAATGTTGGCCATGGCATTAGTTGTTCTGTTATTATATTAAGGTATTATTTCACAATAGATGTTATAAATTTACTTATTTAGAGTATCGACCATATATTTATAGGGTACCAATTTCATTTCCTTGGTCTAGTACTAATAACCATACCATACACTAGTAAATGTTGGATGTTCCATTATGCTACTTGACTATGATGAGTGATTTTTACTCAAGAATGTTATTGGTAAAAGGGAAAATAATGTGGAAAGACTTGGGAATGAGCTTTATGTTAGGAAATTCTTGTCCACAAGATATGAATTGTCAGATATACTTTACCTCAGGATGTGAATTTGCTTTTGTAGTATGGCCTCATCTTCATAATTTAATGGACTATCATGAGGAGATTATGAAATGTGAAATTTCTTTCCCATTAAATCCTTCACATATTAAATTTCAAACTCACTCAATAACATGATCCATTTTGCCATACGACCTTGTAAAGCTATTTTAGAAAGTAGATACTTAGCGGATCTACTTTGGAAATAATAATGGTTTTTTTATTCAACATGTAATTGTGTAAATTTTATGATATAAACACCATTGCTAAACAATATTTTTCAAGTAGTATATAATTATGCTCATACATGACCAATGTTTGGCTCAAATAATACATGGAATACTCTTTATCATGTTCATCATTTTGTGCCAAAAGTGACCCCAGGTAATTTTTTGTTTGGCATCAGTGGCAATAAAAAGGTGGATAGGCCAACTATTCCTTAAAATATTCAAATGCTTCCTCGCACTCTTAATTATAAGATAAATTAATGCCCTTCTTCAACAAGTGTGTAAATAGATGACATTTATCATCCAACTATGATATGAAGTGTCAGATTGATTAGATATTATCTTAGAAACTATGGAGCTGATTCAAGGTAAATGGTAGTGGAATTTTAGTAATGCCTCAAACTTTGGCTAGATCAACTTTAATGCCCTTACAAGAGATAATGAAACCTAAAAAATTGCTAGAAGTTATGATAAACACACTCTTCTTTGGATTAATCTTAACATTTTACTCATGAAGTCTCTTAAAGATTCTTCATTATATGGATGGATGGTCAACATAGGTCTTTTATTTACCCAAGATGTCATTGACATAGTCCTCAATGATGTCACACATCATATCATGGAAAATCACTATCATGACTCATTGGTATATGGCTCCTACATTTTTTACCCAAATGTCATCACTTGATAATAAAAGATTCCCCACAGAGTCATGAATGTTGTTTTGTGATAGTCTTCTAGTGTAATTCTAATTTGGTTATATCCTCAAAATCCTTCCATAAGAAAAAACATTTTATATTTGACATGTTGATATTATTTTTGACACCCACTTTTTTTCATTTCTAAATCCAAGAGTTTTAAATTGATTCTATCATATTGATGACTTTGTTGTAACATCTAAAATTGCTAGCTGGTGGTCTTAGTTAATTTCATCATTTGAATATGCATTATTATGAATTTTGTATTTATTATAATTGTTACTCTACATTATAAGTGGTTTTGAAAGAATTCAATGGATTTAATTAAATAGTAAGCATGTACAAGAATCGACATGGAAATAGATGTTTGATCATATGAATCACATGAGTATAATTTTAATGATCAAGTTTGTAATCATTTATGGTTGGATGCACATGTTTATTTATAAGTGGTATTTATGATCATCAAAGTATATGTTGAATTATTAGATAATGTAAACATTGTAATGTTTTACGTTTTGATTCTATAAAAACCTAAATGTTTTCTAACCTAGGATCTAAAGGTTAAGTGTTGGAAAGACCCATTAATGATTTATTATAGTAACATTTTATATTTTAAAAGGGTAAAATACCCATGTTTTAAAACCTAAATAAAATGGTCAAATTTTATTTGATTCAAGATTATTGGATTATGGATTGTGGTATCCCATAAGCAGAGATTTCACTTTGGTTGCTTATACAAATTCAAATTGGGCAGGATGCTTAGATGATAGGAAGAGTACAAGTGGATGAGATTTATTCCTTGGTGATAGCTTAGTATCATGGCTAAGCAAAAAGAAAATTTTAGCATCAATTTATACAATTGAAATAGAATATATTGCAGCAGTATTGTTTTGAACGTAAGTGCTTTGGATGAAGCAAACTTTGGTAGATATCAAGATAAAATATGATGAACATTATTTATATTATATAATGTAAACATTTTTGATTAAAATTATTTATATTAGATAATCTAAAAATTGTAATGTTTTAAATTTTGATTCTATGACAACCTAAATGTTTTCTAACCTAAGATCTAAAGGTTAAATGTTGGAAAGACACATTAATGATTTATGATAGTAACATTTCGTATTTTAAAAGGGTCAAATACCCATGGTCTAAAACTTAAATAAAATGGTAAAATTTTATTTTATTCAAGATTAAATATTAATAAAACCTAGGGTGGCAAAATGGAACCTAAGTGACATAGGTGATTAGTGTTGACTATAGGTTCAAAGCATTAGTTTGACATCATTCGAGATGGAAAGTTGTGTGGATTTAATGTTTTAGTGATATAGTAGATAATTTGGGATTTGTTTCTACCTTTTGGATTTTATGACATTAAAACCTAAAGTATGTGCATCATCAAAATGAATTTAGCAATTAGTTTGGTAGAAGTTATGGTCGTGATTAAATTTATCAAATTGCTATAAGAGCTAGGTTGGTTGGAGGTAAGGTATTAAAAAATTCATTAACTAATGTGGTTGGGGCACATACAATGGATATTTATTGTTTAAATGGGACTATATAAAAGGTTATTTTGCATTTGTAACCATCATTCTAGGTAGGCTTATCATGGAAGTGATATATTAGAATCAAGAAGGAGATTAAGGAGCTTGGTGAGTTGTAGATGTGGTACGGATTTCATTTTTGTTTTTGGTATCTCAAGAATAGTTTTACATTAGAAAGTTACATTTAAAAATATGAAATCTATAATCATTTCAATTTAGTAAAGTGCATGGTTAAATATAGTTGTTAACAAAAATATTTGCATCTTGTTTCATATCCTTTTCTTTGATACATTCTAGGTTACCTAGTTTTTATTTTCTAAAAATTTCCTAGGGTCAAATTAATTTATATAAATTCACATGAGGTCAAAGTAAAGTTTTCATGATATAAGAATTTAGTTTTGATTTTATGTTTCAAGAAAATGATACGGATTTTGGAGGTGTATTATTTTATTTGCTTATTTGAAAATGATACATATACATGCAGTGGTTTTGAGTATAAATGAGTTTCAATTTCACATTATATGTATCTTGAAAAAAAAATTGTATGATGGTTGGTGAATATGAGATAAATATTTTCAAATACATGTTTGTTATTTTTCATGCTAGGGTTTCTGAATAGTTAATATGATAGTTGTTGGTGATTTATAAATCTATATGACACACAAATGATGTATGCCAAATTTTGTAACCATTTGTAATGGATTTTGAAATAAGGGTATTAACAATTTTTATTGGTTTGAAATAATGATGGTAGTTTAGTAAATAAGAGCCACCCATTACTTTTTATTTTTTTCAAGTGTTGGTTTGGTTTATTTCTACTTGTTTCTACATTTTGATGCCTTAAATACCAAACAAAATGTGTGTCATTTTGATTCATAGGTATGTTGCATTCTATTTGGTTTGGGATGGAAATTTTTAGATGGTAATTAGTATGATATAAGCATATTTCATGAATGAGTTGGGTTTTCATATTTTAAGTCGAAAATAGTTCTAAACTTATGAAGTTCCTCTTTGGTCTTTTGATAATTATAGTAGATAGATATGATTTATGGGTTTTGAAAGTTAGTTTATTTTGAAAAGGTTTTGGGTATGATAGTCCTATTAGTTTATTTGGAAATATCAATGAAAAATGTAAATGGAAAATGGTTTGCATGGGACTGTGGGTTTTTGTTATGATTTTACTTTATTCACGTAGAGCTAAAGATGGTATGACTATTATGAAGAAAAAAGGCTTGTAATAGTCTTAGGTATTTGATTTTTTTTTACATTAGATCTTTGATAAAGGAAGTATCACTTTTTTTAGATAAAGGGTTTATTCATAATATGAAGAATATATTGTTTTAAAATTTTATTTCTATACTATGAGCATTTTCTAGGTTAAGAAAAGGGAAATTATTGATTTGGCTTATTATATTTATAACAAAGGGTAAATGAGAAGGTTAATTGTTTCAACTTGATAATATTATGATATGGTTCATTTTTATATTCATATTCAAATGTAATTATAGAAATTTCAATGTATGTAATATAATAGTTGCCAAAAATTACTTCAATTTCTATTTTAATGGGAAAATTAGTGGTTTAAATAGATTTTGAATATAAATCGGTCTTTGAGTAGTGTTGGATTATTTGAATAAATTATTTTACATTTATCAAATAATGTTATATTTAGACAGTTTTCAGGTAGTTTTTGTTTATTTTGATGTCATAAGAAAACCCTTGGTAAATTATAAGGATATGTTGATAAGATGATGTTTAAATTTAAATTATTTTATTGAGATTTATGATATGGATTTATATGGACATAATATATGGTTGATAAGGGTTTCATTTCAAGTAAGTAATAAGGGTTTTTATTTGTTTTGTCTTTTATAAATGTTAGGATAGACACCACTTAATTATAATATTTCCTATGGTAATGTGTGGAGGAATGATAAAACTTGGAATAAAGAAGATTCATCATCTCATAGTTTTGATTTTAGAGGTCAGTATTCTAGAGGTAGAAGGCCTGGTAGAAATTTTCCTATACCCTTTAACAGAGGAACTCAGATATCTATTCACTTTGATGCCTCAAATCCCACTTTTTATGATGGTTTGTATGCATTGACATTTAATCCTATAAATAATAGAGGAAATAAAGATTTTAGGAGATCATATTGGAGAAATTATTCTCATGAATGTGAGAATCTAAGTGGTTCTACTTAATAAATAAAAACAACCCTAAAGTCTAAACACAATTTAGTTTCTCATCACTCTCCTCAACATCATGACCATTTACCTTAAAATAACATACAAAAAGTTTCTAAATTTCATTCTTATGCCCTAGTGACTTTAAACAATAAGATCCCATCACTTGGAACTATGAACCTATTTGAAACTTATTCAATATTTAATCTTGAAAATTTTCCTCATCATTTTATAGAAGAAGAAAGGTCAATGCCTCTTGATCAAAAGAGATAAGAGATTAGTCCCTCAGCATCACCAACCATCACCAAGATGGTAAATAAGGTTAATTTAGAAGTGGATGATGAATACAATGAGGATACTTTCAAGATAATTAAGTTTCATACTACCACCATGAGTTACACAGAGTATTTGACTGATAAAGGTTATCTATTGATAGAAATGCTTTCAGATTTTGATGAAGAATAGGATGTCTTATGATGTTTAATTATATTATTTTGAAACATTTATAGATACTTTATATGTTTCTAATACTATTTAAGACTTTATTTTAATAATTAGTTTTACAATAGATTGATAGTATTTGAAAACATTTTAGATTGTTTATATTTTTGATGTGGAATATATATGAACCTATATATAATGCATATGGATAAAGGTTTGATGTATTAATTTTCATTTAAATATCTTTTATTTCTTGAAATGTTTTTGCATAATAGGTTTATTTAGAGGTTGTGATTTCTAAGGGGCCCCACCTAATTAGAGTTTGTCCCCTTGGTCTATTAATATTTATTTTGATCTTAATACTTATTTTAAAAGTCTTACATTCAATTAAGTTATAATTAAAATTTAATTGACTTAAATAAAATTGAAATAGGACTTAATTAATAAAGAATGAGGTTAGTTATAACTTATCTCTCAACCATATTTTGAGAAAAGGATTATAAACTAGGATCAAAGTGACATTTCAGGAGGAAGAACATTATATAGGTATTTTTTAAGACAATAATTTTCTTCAAAAGTTCATCATAATACTCTTTTTTATGCAACATCTCTAAGATAAAGAAAATTTTTTAGATACATCAAGGACACATTCTATGATAGTTAAGTAATATGCTTTATTAGCACAAGTATGTCTAGGTTTGATTATTTAGTTTATAAATCTATTATCTAAAATTTATTAGGTTTAACATCTTATGATGATTGCAAATTTGTAATCATATGAATAGAATCCAAACTTCTTAGCCAAAATACTAATGAATACTTCACTATATACAACACTTTATTGGTCCATTCAGATTGTTTTGGCTATTATATTAAGGACTTTTGTACTAAATATTCTATTTCTCAATAAAATATACTTCATCTTTTCTAAGATGACTCTCTTTGTAGACTTATAATATTTTATTTTATTTTCATTTATCTTATTTTACTTATATTATTTTTATTTGTTGTTTAATTTACTAATTAGTTTAATTAGATTGATTAGCTTCTCTTATTACGATTTAATCTTTGACTCATCTAAATTACTATGTTTCTTAAATTCTTAATCTTTTCTTAAATAATTATATTTATTTATTAAGTTTATTTATTTTAGTTTAGATCTTAGTTTTTTCCTAAGATATTCATTTATTTTTGTGTTTAGGGTTCGTTTAATTGTTATAAAGCTAATTGTAGTTATAAATATCATGTTGCTTTATATTTAATTAAAAGCTTATTGTACAATTTAATCTTTTATTTTAGTTGATTTTTGGATTAGATTTGAATTTAGATTTATATTTAAGTTAGTTTTTTATTCTAGTTTAGTCATTTGTTGTTTTAGATTTAGCTCTTGTGTGATTATGTTGATTGTTATTTTGATTTTTTTCTTTGGCATTCATTACAATATTTTATTTTTATCTTTTAGGTCTTTGTTTTTCTTTTCTTTTGATCATTTCTGAGAGGAACATGAAAATTTAAAATCATTTGAGTTAAAGAAAAAAATTTATAAGGAAAAACAATATTCAGTTCAAGATATTATCTTAATCATATATCTTCTCTGTTAGATAAGATAGATTATATATTTACATTTATTTACTCATATTTAAAGAGAATATTTGATTTATAAAATTAGAATGAAGTATGGATAAAAGTTTGGCATACTTTTTATTTACCAAAACATTTAAAACCCCTTACACATATTTTATATCCTTTGTGACATATTATACCTTAACTATTAGATTGTTATGATTCCACCTTAACCTTTATGATAGGTGAAAGGGATGATTCATTGATGTGACAATTTTTATTATCAACATAACCATTGAATCGACTATCATATCAATTTTAGGTAGAGGAAAGTCATATTTTGGTTATGCTTTGTTGATATCCTTGAAATTAGTGTATATTATGATACATTTTGGTTTCTTACTTATTGACACAATGTTTTAAATCCACTCTAAATAGTCAATCAGCTGAATGCATCTCACATCTAAGATTTTTTCCAACTCTTTTTTGAATAGCACAATAATATAAGGATGCATCTTTCATAACTTATACTTAATGGGTTTTGCATTAATATGTATAACAAGATGGTATACAACCAAGGTGGGGTTGAAATCAAGCATGTTAGAATAGGCCCATGAAAATATACCAACAAATTCAAACAAAAGGGTTGTAAAAACATTACGTTCCTTCTCAGTGAGGGATGAACATAATTTGATTCACTTTGGGTCCTCTATAATCCCAATATTAACCTCTAAAGTTTAATCCAAAATAATTATAGAACCATCTTATAAAATATTCAATAAGGAAGTGTTGAGGTCAACATACCCCCATTTCTTAAAAATGGGAACCCATGTATTAAATTGTTCAAATTTATACCTTAAAATTAAATATTCACTTGATCAAAGTGTCATTACATGCTTGTACATTATCTTTATTTTAAGATCATCCACACCATGGTATGGTTGACTTATTTGAACACGGTTATGGTTTAATCTTATCTGAAGTGATAACATTGGATATTTATGTTTCAAGTTGTAGGTTTAATGGCTTTTGTGCTTCAATGTTAAATTCATATTTTTCTAACCTTGGTATATAATTGATTGGTTAAATTCATATTTTCAAACCCTAGCCTAATGTTTTACTTAGACATTTTAATTAAAATTTAAAATTGGTGGGAGCTTTTATTTAAATTTAAGTAAGAATAATTTAAATGCCATAGACTTAGTTTAATTTTTATCCTAAGGTTTGGTCATGTTTTTTCAACACAACCAAACTAAAAATGTATGCTTGGTCCCTTTTTATATCTCATAATCCATGATCCCTTTTATCTTAGCATGGTCCAACTAAAAATGCAAGGTCAATTTTATTACGTAGCCTAAGGCCTTATCCTAAAGTTCTATCATATTTATTTATACAATGAAATCTTAGGTTAAGATCTTATGCTAATTCATATTTCATAGGGTCATTTTTTATGTTAGCATAGCTTAAAAATCTTAGGTTAAAATCCTTACGATTGAACCCTTTAATTATTCATGGCTTACTTTTGTTTTATGTTTATAGCCTTGGTCTATAATGTTCATGACTTGGTCCATTTTAAATTCATGATGTCCCATATATACTTTTAGAACTTAGCTTAATCTTTTTATCCTAAGTCCTTTATATTTGATCATGAGATTAACTTTTGTTCTTCTATGCAAGATCAATGACACACATTTAAGTAGAGGACCAAGATCAAATAGAGTGAGATTGAAATTAAAAATTAAATCAATGGTCCCTAGGTTAAATCTCAAGTAATTTCAGATGATCAATGGTATGCATTACAATATACACATCTAATCGACAGAGTGAAATCAACAATGAAAAGCCATGATCCTAATTTAAATGTCAAGCACCTTTGAGAGATCAATAGTACACATTATAACATATAGATTGATATCAATAGAGTGAGATCAATGAAGACTTTTCAAATAAAGCTTTGATTTAACATGAGACTACCACATGGTAGAAGTGTATGATTTGAAAAAATTGACAAGATATAGAGCTTAGAAGGCTTGTGGGATTTCCAAGTGGAACAACCTTGGATCCTAACAAAAAAAATATAAATGCACTAAGCAATCAACATGTGACACATGTAGAGTGAAAAAAAAACCAAAAAATGACAAGTGGTAGGCTTGGAAGATAGTCCCCATAATGTGTTCAAAATTGACAGTCACGTGACGATCAAAGACATTCCCATGGATGTTAAATTATGGTTGCATGGATGTTAATTTTAACACAATTACTTAGAATTAAATTTTAAAAGGAAACAATCATATTTTCGATAGTGATGAAAAGAATGGCATAAGGATGTCATAGAAATGAAACATCATATCCATGTGAGTGTAATAGGCCAAAATGGAGATCGTGTAGACCTGGTAATGTAAAGTTTGGGATCTAATCTCATAATGTTTGAACTAGCTACCATCATTAGAGCACTATTAGAACTTGCAAGAATGCCCTGGAAAAACAAGGATCATAACTAAATCCTATGCACATTATAATTGACCCTAGGGAGGCTAAATTGTCATATATGTAAATTTAAGTCAAGCTATTATCCATTAGTGGGTAGTTTAAAAGGGATCTAAATCTTGAAGAAGGGTCCCAAAGATCAATGAAATAAGAATATTCCTTTTATAACAAACTTTGTATAATATTTTGAAACATGATGTTTTTTGTATATACATGTTCAATTTTTAAGATCATGTTGTCTATAAACCATACTATAAAAATAAAAGGTCATTTTTTATGGAATGAAATAAAAAGGACACATATCTTATACACTAGTACAAATGTAATTAGATGAAACTAACAAACATGTTGCCTTGTATCTTATAAAAAGAGAATTATCAATTGTCAAAATGGAAGGGAGTTCTTAGAGATAAATCAATTTATAAACTAGGAGCTATTAATATAAGCAAAGAATTCTAAAAATATTATCCAGTAGTTGCTTATGTTCATTGCTATCATGGCTTGTCTCTCACTGGTTGTTCTAATTTCTAAATTTGAATGGTGCTTATGAATTATTGGTGTGTACATTAGATTGTAGAGTTTTTAACTTGTACTAATGCTAGGTTGATTGAAATTCCGTAGGTTCATTTCATTTTCTTACTCTTCTTGTAAATATCCATCTTAGATTAGTTCTTAGATTACTTTTTAATCATAATTCACCATCTTTAGCATAGTTTACTAAATACTTTACATAGATCTACTTTTTGGCCATGATGGCTCCCAACCACAATAATATAAATATTGTGAAATAGTCACTTGTTCTGCCTTGATTTCACCAATAGATAACATGATTATCATAACCCACAACTGATGCATTAAATTATTAGGAATTATAAAATGAGAAGTGTTTATTAAACACTTTGGGCACCTATGGTACACATTTAGGCAACAATAAGAAGATATTAATTGGCATTAGAAGGAGGGACTTTAGTCATATATTTTTAAATTCATAGAATCTTTACCAATTTTGGTCTGTTTTGATCAAAGATAGATGTATTATTTACATATGGGTGCTTATTTTAGCATGTTTATGTAAGGATCATTGATCTTGATTGTCTTAGACCAATATTTGTGCTTCCTTTAGACAAAGATTGACATTCTTTGTAGACCACAAGTATTTGTGGTAAAGATAGCTTAAATCCAAGGCATTTCAGGTTGGTAATAGTGGTTTTGTTCAAATATTGACTTAGTTTTCACAAATTTGAGTTCATTTGAGCTTAAACATGTAAATATCATTCATACTAATGTATCTAGACATATATTTGAGCTAATTTAGTTAAATATTGATGCCCTTTGCTATTATTTATACATATTTATGCAAAAATTGCCTAATATGTGATTTTTATCATTATTCCTTGTAAATATGAGGCTTGCACATCATATTTTAGATAGGATTTGGAGATAAAACTACCACAAGTAAGATCCTCATCAAAGTATTGCATTGTTAGGTGGATCTTCTATCAATGTGCCTAGTCAGGTATATGACTTACGAAGAAATCTAGAAAGGTATTTAACTTATTTCAATCCTAATGGTTTTATCACTACTAAAGAACATGTTAGATGTTTTAAGGTTACTTTAAGACTCTTAAATGTTATCTATGAAGATGCAGCATATAGATTATTCCCATTTACTTTCAAAGATGTTGTATATGAATGGTTCCTTAACCTTTTAAAGGATTATATTTATAAATAAGATGATTTCAAAAAGATCTTTATTGATCAATTTGGTAAAATGATTAGTCCATGCATTTTTTACATGCAATTCACCACTATCAGAAGGACTTAAATGAGCCCATTAGAGCCTTTAATGTTATTATATAAGATGTTTTGTAGAATTATAGCCTTGTATCCCCTTATATACCTAAAGAGGCTTTAGATTTAGATATTTACAATGATGTTTTAAATCCCATGACTTTTATATTCATTAAAAGATCTCTTGGAGTCATAAACACCTTGGCATTGGCTTATGTTGAAGCTATAATAATTAATGATCAAATGTAGCCTCAAGGTCAACTTGCATATGCTATCCCAAATGTCAACCTCAATTTACCAAAATTAAATTTCATTATTAATACCAATCAGATTGTTTCTACCTTAAATTAGACATCAACATTGAACCAATTTCCCTTGATTCATACATATCTTGGTCAAAACTTAGAGTTCCTAAATGACACAAGTGGTCCCATCCACAAAATCATATAACTCTAATTCCCACATCTAATATTAATGCTCTATTTTGTGATCCTGAAACACCAAAAAAATTAAATGACTTGATATTAGAAATGGTCCAAAAATTGAGTGTTGACTTTATTTAGTTTCAAAAATAAGTAGGAAATACAAGGGAATACTCCAATAGAAACTATGCTTCTCAAATGTTTAGTAGGCCTCCAAATGGGTTTCATGATAATAGTGATAATGTATCACATGAAAAGATCCAAATGAATTCCTATGATATAGATTTGGTTGATCATTACAATATTTATAAAACCTCTAAAATTGTGCCTAACCAAGAATTTGTTGAAGGGATATAAGGATTTGTAAGAACTTCTAAATTTTTCATGTAGGCCTCTAATTTACCATTTGAATATGAAGATAAGGATGAAGATGATCCAATTGAAGAAGTTAAATATAAGGTGACTTATATTATTGAAGATTTAAAAGAGATTGTAATTAAAGGCCAATAATACATAATCATTAGAACATCTATAGATGAAGAAGAAGAGTTGATAAAAATGGATATGGATCAAATACAAGATGATAATTCTTTAGAAGGTAGCCAGAAAGACAACCCACATAGATTTTTTTTTGAAATAGATAGTACCCATGAAGAAGATGATCATTGGAAAAAGTCATACCATGATTTGTTAAATGGAATTAAAGAATTAAAGATGGTAGATGATGGTACAAAAAAACACATGGATTCTTCATCTAAGGATTTTACCAATGATCTAAAGTTCTTAGAAGATGATATTATTTTGGATGTCTTAAACCAAAATAATCTAGAGCCTAATTGGATATAAAATCTTCCTTTTGTCATCGAGGATGAAGATGAAATAGGTGAAATAGATTAGGAATTGTCATATGACTTCATCAAGAAGTTAGGAGTATGGGACCAACATGTTTCTGATGGGAGTCCATATGAACATCATTCAGTTGATAAGTGTGAAGAATCCTTTTGGGATGACTTGGAATATTTTTTACATAGATTGGTAGTCTATTTATACCTTAGAAGGAACCTAAAAAAGACATCAGTCTAAAGATAATAATTGAGCTACCATTACTAATTAAATATTATATAAGCCACTACTTATCTATGGATGAAGCATAACTAGAGCTTTTGTTATAAATTAAAAGATTTGGAAAGAATATTATTGGGTGTTAGATTCATATCTTTGATCCATGCATCTGATAATAATGATAGGATACCAAGATACATCACCTATATGACACAAGAACACAAGTGATCATATCCACAATAAGAGGCCATTGAATGGAAGTAATCATGATTCAAAGTTCTATAGTAGACTAAAAAAATTCCATTTAATCTTAGAGGTAAGTAATTTATGTAGTTAGTATAGGGCTTAGTTTAGTTTCTATTTTGTTCTTTGTTTCTTGCTTTTTCCTTCTTGTCCTTTGTTTGTAAATAATGCCTATTTATATTTGTTTATTTTCTTTGCTTTGTTCCTTGATTTTAAGTGAGTTTTTTTGGACAATTATTAGCTCAATTTTTATCTAGACTACTTAGGAGCTTCATAGTTCATAAATGTAGGTATGACTTCTCAACTTTGGTTGATCATGGATTATTGAAATAGGAGCTTGATGTTGTGGTTTATAAAAACTAATGAAGACTAATGGATAATTTAATTATTCATTGAGATTTTAAACCATGTTGTAATATAATATTGGTTTTAATAAATGTTTCACATGTAAGATGAAATTTTAAATTATTGAAGCACAATCATGCTTGTACCTAAAAAACATTAATTACTTAAGACAAAGTTTATAGCCAATGATGATTGTCTTAAAATCAAACACTTGACCAAATCCCTAAACCTGGATAACCTGGTTCCCAACCTTTGCTATAAATTTAAAATGACTTCAAAAATAAAAAAAATAAGAACCTTATTATAAAATCAAAATATTTCTAAGCAGAGGTGATTCTTGTAATCTGCACTAGGGCTATGGATGCCTATCTAGTAGTAGAATAAGGCCTTGAGTGGATCCAAAGGCATCTCTATCAGGGTTATGGATGCCTATATAGTATTAAATAAATACCCAATCCTTAATTAAGCTAAATCATAGCTATTAATGAATAATCAAACATGTTGATGATTAAATCCATAAACTTGGAAGTTGTTCTCTAAATCCTTTAGCAATCAGTAAGTGGAATCAAAGCACACACACATCATGATTGAGTTTTGTTATTTGATCCTAATTCTATATATGTAAGATTTTTTTTGACCATGAACTAATGTTAATAATGGTTCCTAATCAAATGGGATACGTAGCTTACTTATTAGTCTGAACCAGAGTCTCTAAATTCTAACATATTGTTATGTTTCCTTCAGAAGTCTCCATTTGCTGAGGTTAACATACCCCCTTTTTTCAAAAATGGGGACCTATGTGTCAATTTATGCAAATTTGTACCTTGAAATTGAATATTCACTTGATCAAAGTGTTAGTAGCATGTTTGTTCATTATCTTTATTTGAATATCATCCACACCATGGTTTGGCTAACTTATTTGTTCATATTAGATATTTGTGTTTTAGGTTGTAAGTTTAATTGAGACCATTTTGGGTTAAACATGCTTAGCAATTTTGTGATTCAATGTTAAATTGATCTTCTATGACCTTGGTCTATAATTGATTAGTTAAATTCATATTTTGAAACCCTAGCCTAATGTTTTACCTAGACCTTTTAATTCAAATTTAAAATTTGTAGGAGATTTTATTTAAATTTAAGTGAGAATAAGTTAAATGCCATGGACTAGGTTTAATTTTTATCCTAATGCTTGGTCATTTTTTTCAGCACAACCAAACCTTAAGATAAAAATTCATGCTTCATCCCTTTTAATATCTCATAATCCATAATCCCTTTTATATTAGCATGGTCTAACTAAAAATGTAGGGTCACTTTTATTACTTAGCCTAAGGCCTTATCCCAAAGTTCCATCATATTTATTTATATAATGAAACCTTAGGTTAAGACTTTGTGCTAAGTCATATTCTACAGGGTTATGTTTAGCTTAGCTGAAAAATCTTAGGTTAAAATCCTTATGATTAGTCCCTTTAATTATTCACGGGGTATTTTTGTTCTATGTTTATATCTTTGGTCCATAATATTCATGCCTTGGTACCTTTTAAATTCATGAGGTCTTGTATACACGTTTATAACTTACCTTAATCTTTTTATCCTAAGTCCTTTATATTTATTCATGAGCTTAACTTTCATTCTTCTATGCAGGATCAATGAAATGCATTTAAGTGGAGGACCAAGATTGAACTAAGCAAGATCAACATTGAAAATTCAAGAAATGATCCCCATATTAAAGCTTGATGAAGCTCAGATAATTGGTGGTACACATTATAACATACACATCTAATCGATAGAGCAAAATCAATAATGAAAAGCCATGGTCCTAGTTTAAACATCAAGCACCTTTTAGAGCTCAATGATACAAATTATAGCATACAAATCTAGATCAATGAAGTGAGATAAATGAAGAGTTTTCAAATAAATCTTTGAGTTAACACAAGACTACCACATGGCAAAAGTGTGTGAGTTAACAAAATTGATAAGATGCAAAGCTTAGAAGGCTCGTAAGACTACCAAGTCACACAAACTTAGAGCCTAGTATAAAATTATAGAAGAACCAAGTAGTTGACACATGACACACATATAGTGCAAAAAAAACTAGAAAATGCTAAGTGGAAGGCTTGGTAGATAGTTCACATAACATTTTTAAAATTGACAATCACATGACTATCAAAGACATTTTTACAAACATCAAATGATGGTCATGTGGACATCATTTTTAACACAGTTGCTTAGATATAAATTTTGAAAGATAGTTTATATTTTAGATAATGATGAATAGAATGGCATAAGTATGACATGGAAACACCACATCGTAGCCATGTGAGTGCAATAGGATAAATCATATACCCTTTAGACTTAGTAATGTAAAGGTTGGGATCTAAGATCACAATGTTTAAACTAGCTACCACCATTGGAGAACTATTGAAACTTGTAAGAATGTTGTAGAAAAGCAAGGACCATAACCAAATATTGTGAGCATTATAATTGACCTGAGGGAGGCTAAATTACCATATATATAGGTGAGTCAAGCTATTATCCATTAGTCAGTAGTTTAAAAGGGATTTGTAACTTGAAGAAGGGTCCCAAAGATCAATGAAATAAGAATATTCCTTTTATAAATATATTTGTATAATATTTTAAAATGGGATATTCTTTTGTATAGATGTTGAATTTTTAATAGCATGTTGTCTATAAACTAGTCTATTAAAAGGAAAAGGTCATTTTTTTAAGAATGCAATACAAAGGACACCTATCCTATACACTTGTACAAATGTAATTGGATGAAACTAACTAACATGTTGCCTTATATATTATAAAATGAGCATTGTCAATTGTTAAAAGGGGAGGGAGTTGTTAGAGAAAAATTACTTTTTAAACTAGGAGCAATTAATATAAGGAAGGAATTTTTCAAAGATTGTCTAGTATTTACTTGTGTTCATTACTATCATGGCTTCTTTCTCACTTTTTCTAGTTTATAGATTTGAATGGTGATTATGAATTCTTAGGATGTACATTTGATTACAAAATTGTTAACTTGTGCCAAAGCTAGGTTGACTAAAAGTCCTTAGGTTCATTTTATTTTCTTACTCTTCTTGCATTTGGGATAATGTTGTTTGCTTATAGGGGTAAATATTTAAAGTGAACTAAGTTCTTATTTGCATTATTTCCACCTTAGCAATTTTTTTGATGTGTGGTAGGATTTGGGCTTAACATATTTCATATTACACATTGGTTAAGTGTATGTCTAGATGATATTTGAACTTTGTCATGATGTTTGGAATGAATATCAACATCTCTTTTTACCATACCCTTATTTTTTCTCCTTTTTAAACTAGATCACCTAAGTTTAATTATCATTGTAGATATCCATCTTAGATTAGTTCTTGATCATAATTCACCATCCTTAGCATAGTATATTATATATTTTACATAGATCTTCTATTTGGCCATGGTGACTCCCAACCACCAAATAATATAAATATTGTGAAATAGTTAGTTTTTCTACCTCTATTCCACCAATAGATAACAAGATTATCATAACCTATAACTTAGGAATTGAATTCTTAGGAATTCAAAAATTAGAAATGTTCATTAAACATTTTGAACACCTATGGCACACATTTAGGCTTTAATAGGAGGTAAAATAGTTAGAAATGATAAAGTCCTCTAGCTAGATTAGCTCATCTAATTCTGCCAAGTATGATGAATCAAAGTGTCCCAATGTTGGTAAAGGCCTTGAAACAAATACCTTAGGGCACTCTTTAACAATATATGCAAAATATTTCCACTCATATGTATTTATCTCAGATCCATAAATAGGCCTTAGAATATATGTCTCTTGTGATTCATATGAAGAGGGGTGAACAACCCCATCTAATGGAACCAAAAACCAATTTTCACCAAGAGATTTGCTTTTTTATTCACTTTTACCATGGTTAGAAAGTGCTTCAATGAGTTTTTCATTTTTAGATCTCAGTGTTTGATTTTATTTTTATATTTGTCCAAGAAAGTTAACCTTATATCCTAATTAGGTAGCATAATCTAGTTTTATAGAAAATCATTGATTTTGATCTCTAAGAGGAATGTGACTCCTCAATCCTAGAAATTTGCATATGGCCTCATCATTTTAAAACTCATCTAATGTCATTATTAGCTCTTGTTGGTCCCAGTCTATCAATTATAGGTGATAAAGGTTTAATGTTAAAGGTCTATAAATATGATAAATGGTAAAAACATCATGGGGGTTAAGCAAATTTATATTGGCAAGGTCATTATGAATGTTATAATTAGACCCTACATCACTACCAACATCATCATATCTAGTCAATAGGGTTATAACATAAATAAGATATGTGGGGTCACCCCAAAGTAGTTAAAATCCAATACCATGGGTTCCTTTGTACTTGGTCATGGAGAATAGTTTGATCATACCTTGCTGATGTAGACCCAACCTTTGCCTTCATAATCTAGGTGATCCATAATTTGGTTAGGGATAAGATGCTTTTCACTTTGGTAAAATTTATATAACTCATTAATGTAAATCCATGAATCATCTTTAGCTAAGGGGTATTATTTTAGGCTAGAGGATAGTTTGAAGATAATGTGTTTGTTTAGCTAAGATTTTCCCTTGGTCTACCATTCCATGAAAGTAGTCCTAGGATTAAGTCTCCCATAAGCTTTAAGGTTATGTGAAATTTTGGAAATGTGGAATGAATCATGGGTACCATATTCTTTAAGACCTTTATCATTTATCTAGAAGTGATTAGAAATGTCTAGTGGAGGCATGGATGGGGTAGAAGCTAGGTTGTTTAAGTCACTGTAATTGGCTTATGGTCCTGATTCAATGGATTTTCATTTTTTGGCTCTTCCTTCATCAGATATGGACATAGGATTCATGCAAAATTAATAGATATAGTGCTTATACTTAGCCTCAAGACATTTAAAATACTTATATGGATGAATATTAGCTAGTATAGTCACTTATATCCTTGAATGGCGAAATTTTATACATTGATACAATGTGGAAGATATATCCCAATTGAAAATTTTAAGATAATTATAGATCTAAAACATAGCATAGAGTGTCATGGGTTAAAGTCCCATTGACCACTAGTAAAATAATAGTACCTTAAGATTCACATTCCTTGTTATCATATGCCTTGATAATAAAAGTATCTAGATGTAAGTTAGATATTGTGTATCTCAGATGCTTGATCAATTTTAGAGACATAATTTTGAGGTTTGAAAATTGTCTACAAATATGCATTAAATGTATGGTTGGTTATAACAACCTCGATGTATAATGGGTTATTATCCAGAGGGCCCAAAGATGATATGTCACTTTGGTTAAAGGTAAGGAATTGGCTAGGGGCCAAGTGTCCTACCATATCTTAGAATGTGTTTGGAGTGAATTGATCTAGAATGAGGAGTTAGATCAAGTACTCATTCAAGATGTATTTGTAGACACTAGATGCATGCATCAAATCCATGATGGATATTTACATAGGTGCCTTATTTATCTACTCTATAATATCATAGATCTTCCCTTCAATTTTGGTAGTTGGTTTGTTTTTTATAGGCATGGAAGGATGAATGGGTTGATTCATGGTATTTGGCTATAGTCCCTTTATAGTAATCTTGGCATGTCAGGTTATGGTTGTATAATCTTGATTTAGTACTTATATTTGGTAGTTGGCTAATGAGGTAATAGGACTTGGAATAGTAATTCTAAGGAGGTGTTAAACATGTTTCCTAATATAGTCTAAAGAATAATTAATGGAATAAGGAGGTTGGTAGGCATTACTCAACTTATAAGAATTATTAGGCAAATGTCTAGATCTATTGGTAATTATTTGGGGGATAATGGTGATAGGGTAAACATGACCACCTGAAATGTGTCCTACAAAATTATTGTAAGTATACACAATGACATGATGAACTCCTTGGTTGGTTTTTTTAGTTTTTCCTTGGCTATAATCATTAAACTATTTTTTTTGTGGCTGGACTTATTGTTATTGATTTTGTAGTGGAGCTACCTACCACTATTTGTTTGTTATTGATAATGTTACTAGTTATTATTATTATGTTAGGGAAATGGATTATGGTATATACATAAGTTATGATTGGTTTTAAGAGCATGAGTATCTCATTTTATCTCTCCATTTTCATCATATTATTAATTAAATGCCTGAGTTAGATACACTGGCATATGGAATATCCTTTGACTCGATGGTACTCACAAAATTCATGTTCCTTATATAAATCAAGAAAAAAATACCTTAAAATTATGGCTTTGGTATAGACCAACTAATCATATTAACCTAAATAAATTTATAAAACATAAATTCAATAGGCTCATTGACCAACTAATCATATTTCCCTTGGTCTTCTCTTTGGATGAGGGGATTATCATTGGTTTTGATTTTATACATATTGGTTTTATAGAGTACTTCATTGAATGTATGGTGGTGGTGGTTGTTAAATAAGTGGAGATAAATGGAAAACCAATGTTTTCACCACTTATACATGGCATGATTTAGTAAACCCATTGCCAACAACATTATTATTTTGGTTGTGAGGTTTTGGTCTCTCATTATTTTTGGTCTGAGGTGGCATTGAATCTAGTATTTGAATTGGGTTTTAATTATGGTCCTAGCCTTGGTTTTATTTTTGTTATATTAGACTTGATGGTAATTTTATCTCTAGTTAGAATAAAATTACTTTATTATGCCTTTATTAACAAGGTATTTCTCAATATGTATTCCTTTCTCAATAACCTATTCAAATGTATGAGCACATTGCATTTTGAGATGGTAATATATCTCTTTGTGCAATCTCATGGTAAATATCATGGCCAACTCTTTATCTATAAAATTATGATTAAAATGTATTGTGAATTCTCTCCAACATTACAAGTATGTAGGGAATATTTCACCATTATTATGTTTTACTTGGCCCAAGTCCATAACTATAATCTCATGTTCAATATTATATAAAAAATGCTCTATGAATTTCTAAAAAATATCATTAAAGTTACATACAAATTTCTTCTACAGTTTCAAAATCCATTCCAAGGCTTGTCCTATTGGACTCCTTAGAAAGAGAAGAAGCAAATATATGTCACTATATGCCTCTAGTTGGATAGAAATAAATAATTATTTTAGATGCTCTTTGGGGTTTCCTTTACCTTTATATTTTTCAAAATTATGTGGCTCATAACCTGACAAAATTGGTATTTATGAATAATCCATGTTGAATAGATACGAGCATATTTCATCCAAATTAAATTTCTTTATTTGCTTTCTAGTATAAATAAATTGAATTGCATCCTTCATTTGATGCAACTCTTAGGCCAAGAAGTTAGATGGAGTGGCTTATTATTTTTTAGGTTTCATAATCAAAGGTGAGTTACCTTTAATTAGGTAAGTTAGAATGGTATACTTCAGAATGTGGGTCTGCTTAGTCAAATGACCATTTACACATATCTGTGTAATGGGATTGTATTGTTGTTATACAATACACTTCAATTGCAAAAAATTCTAGATCAAATTGGCTACATAACCTTGGTTGGTAAATTATGGTTATGGTAATGGCATTTAGCTTTATGAGATGTGTTGGTATTGTTGGGATTGGGTGGAATATTCGTATCTACTCATCAAACCCTATTATATATAAGGAACATGTTACTAACTAGAACCCTATTAATGGAGGTGTTTAAAGTTGGATCCATATTGTACATGTGATACCCATTAGGTAAAAGGTAATTGTTGCATAGCACTTGGTACCTAATGTACATATAAACCTTGTGCTTTTTTGAACACTGATTGTTGGATATGCACTTATTGGGGATTTGACATTTGGTTTTGTTGACCAAATGGTACATTTTGGCCAATATAAACATGTTATATATTAGGTATAATTTGTGATTATTGAGGGTATATTGCGCTATGCTTATTGCGGAGGAACATTTGTTACCCCCTTTTGAGGTGGCATAGTGTTCTACACTTGTTGAGGTGGTAAATTGGTTTTTTTTTGGCTCATTATCCCCTATTTCACACTCAAGGAAGAAGTTGGTTGAGGAGTGGAGGTTTCCTATTGATTAAATAGGTGTACCTATCCCTTGTTGTTATGATCCACTCATGGCATTATTTGGAGGAATCTAATGTGTGTTGGTCGATGGTATATTAGACCCACTTTGGTTTAAATTATAATGCACTTACATGCTATCCATAATGTTTTTAGTGAGGTATTTAATTTGAGTGGTAGTCACTTCTATCAAAATGGGGACATTAAATATGTCACCAACAATTGTGCTTTGGTTAAATGGGTCTATGTTTTGGTTTGCATAACCCAAAACGTCTATTTTTTCCCCTATTTATGGAGATATCTCTATAATAGGTATGTTATAAATAGCCATTGAATTAATATTTCAAGCTAAGATGACATAATTTTGGTATGCTCACTTTACATGTTCCATTTGATCATCTATAGGACCTTTCCATTTCATAAGCATACTTTGGATTTACTATGGCATTTGGACTAAAGCTTGACTATAACTAGTTTATGAATGTTTGAACTTTTAATTTTGAATCACATTAATAGTAGTTATAATCAAACTATTCAAAATTTTGTATGGGAAGTCTAGTAGGAATTTGGCTTCTACTTTAATAACTTTGATGATAATTTTGTCTTTATTATCTAACAAATTATTATCAAATAAGTATAGATTATAACTTATCTTTATTGGTGTCATAATGTAGTAGGGATCTTTTTGTTGTCTTTTTTTACAATAGGCATCACTTGAGCAAGGTACTACACTATTTCATCATGTTATTGGCCTAGATAAGAGGGCGTAATCACCAAAATTATGCTAGTGGGTCTGACCTTTGTTTAATGTATGTAATATTATAAGATGGATAGGGATCCATATCATAATCTACATTATTCCCATATAATTATTGAGAAAAAGGTTCATTAATCAAAAATTTCTCATAGTACTAATTATGCATAATCTTGTTATGCATGTAATGAGGCATGTTCATATATATATGGCTATGTCTCATGAAAAACAAAGGTCTAAAAGGTAGAAAATAACCAAGGTTTGAAAACAAATAGTCTTTGTCTTTGTGAAAGATGCCCAAAGGGTTAAAAACTATAGTAGGCAAAGGCAAATACAAAATAAAATAAAAAACAATCTACCAAAGGTACTAATTTTTCCCAAAAGTGGTTATAATCAGTGGCAAGGTAACACAAAAGATCAAAAATTTTCTATGGCTAAGGTACTAATATACCCAAGGGTAGTTATAATCAGTTGCAAAAGTATCTAGACAAGGTAGAATAATTATGAACTACATCAAAAGGATAATAATGATTTTACCAAAGGGAATTATAATTTTTTTAATGTGAAAAAAAAGGATACACTTAGAAACAGAGGTTGATCTAAAACAATAACACAAAATCAATATAAACTAAGGCAATTGGCTAGGGTGACACTTGGTGATCGGCTCACTAAGACTTGATATTTGATTCATAAGAGACTATTTGATGATGGAACTAGGACATTTAGAACTCAGCATAACAAACTTCAAACAAGATATGTGGCTATTTCTACTTGTTTTTCACTTTTCACATTCAGAAGAAATAAGAAACTAAAGTTAAATGGTCAAGGGTTTGTACGTACCAGGATGAAGTTGTGCACCGTATCCAGATTATTGAAGGAGCTCCTCTTTGGCTGTGGAGGATGACACCTATAGATAAGAAAGACATAAACAAAGAAAATGTTAGATAGATATATGGTGGACTGCCAAGCAAAGCTCGGTCCCAAAAGTGCAAAGACTTCTTAGAGGGATGCCAGTCCACTAGTTGATAAAAAGAATGTCAGATAAAGAGAAATAATGAAAGACTAAACAAAAGAAATAGAGATAATGTGTACCTATATTCTGTTGTTGGTCTGTGATAGTCACTGACATCGATAGTTCTACTGGTGTCAGTTTGTCAAGTTGCTGACGTCAGTTAGTCTGCCGATGTTAGTAGGGGAAATGGTTGATGTCAGTCAAGACAATGGCCTTGGATGGGTTTCAGGGAAAGTCTATGGTTGATAGAGGGGTCTGGAAGGAGTCTAGGTCTGTTTAATGGTTGGTGTGTAAGGAGGAGGGTAAGGATGTGGGGAAGTCTTTTTAGCCTCTTTGAGAAGAAATTTGTGTTGTCTCAACAATATTCAAAAATATTCAATGGAAACTAACTACCAATGCTCTTAAATTACTGAAATGAAAAACCAAAAGAATACTTAGCTCTTGGTGGAGAACCAAAAGTGTAGAAGACTTGTTTCCATTATGGCTGATGTAAGAGACCTCATGCAATGTTTCAACCTGGTGTGAAGTGAATCCTACAGAGTTTCTTAGCTTGGAGAGTGATGATAGAATGTTGATGCCTACAAAGAGTCGAGGAGCAAAAGGATCTAGGAGCAAGAGAATTTGCATTCAGACTACAGTCGAGGTTAGAATTTGGTTTTAAGCAACTGACGCTAGCGATACCTCTGGTGTCGATCGAATGTTGATCGATGTCAGTGGCTAGATAATGGGTAAAAAGGCTATTTTTAGCCTTTTGCCCATTCCTCTATCTGCCAAGTTTAGCTGCCATTGGTGAACGGTCCAAAGGGTGGGTTTAATAGGTGCGAGGATTAGTGGGGGAGTTGAAAATAGGTCTTAGGTCATTATGATTTGTCATAGGTGATAAATGGGGGTATCCAAGGGAAAGGTGAGGTGTCATGGGTGATGTGTCAAGGGTGGTGTTATTAATTTAAAATAGGTAATTTATTTTAAATTAATAAGTGTGTGGGTTAGAAATGTTTAGAAGTGGACCAAGGGGACCAAGGGGGGGTTGACACTATTTTGGTGTCTACATTTTGCTCGTTTTGTCTTGTTGGTTGTTCTTGATGAACTGCAAGACAAAAAGAGGAATAAGTTTAATCCCCCTAATGGGATAAGGTCATTTTTGTCTTATTGGTTCTTCTGATTGAACTGTAAGACAAAAATAGGAGTTGGCTACCCTAGATGTGGGATGAGGTGTAGGTTGCTCCAGGTAAGGGATGAGGTATCCCCCCTCAAAGTGGGAGTTGAGGGAAGGTAACCTGATATCGAGTGCTGATTTGATAGATAGTGGATGGGTATGGTGAAGGTTGAGTGTGAATGTTGTAATAGTTGAGATTGCATGTATACCACTTCACATGATAGGAAGGTCAAATTTTCATAGTCAAGGGTCGAGGAGTGCTAAAATCAAAATAACTGGTCCCCAGACATTTAGTCATAGTTGATTGGGTTAAATGATCCAAGCTATAGTTCTAATGGTCATCATGTTCCAAGTATCCTCGGGCTTAGGAAGTTCTCCTAGGAAAACATGAAAATGTCACAAATATTGAGGATCAACTGGAGCGCAATTCTGACAACATGTGTGAGGGTCATAATATGGGTTGCGTATAATTTTGCTAACTATTCATGAGGTAGCATACATACAATCAAAACAACCAAGGTAGAGTTGTCTCAGAAGTGGTCATGGTTTGAGGAGATAGTTGTGATCTCTAAGGTACATTGGTCGAGTCGGGTTGAGTCATGGTATGATCTCAAGTGGCAGGTGTTATGGATGGGGAGATGTATGTGATCTCCAATGTGCCCTATGAGAAATCTAAGGTGACTTTTGTAGTGTTAGGGCTGGTTGTTTGGTCATGAGTTTGGGTTGGGATAGATAGTTGGTCCATTAGATGGATGGATGAAGGAATGGCTGAGCTAACCTCAGAAGACCCCATGTCAACTAAGTGCTACCTACATAGCCCCTATTGGAAGGGCCTCAGGCCAATGTAGTTCTCCCCAAAAGGGAGGAAGGAGTTGAGGTTATGGATGTGGGTTTTACTAGGTTAAGTCATGGTTAAAGGTTGTATGGTTGGTCCATCAGATAGACAGACAAATGACTGTGGCCAAGCTAACCCCAAAAGACGTCACGTCAACTGAGTGCTGCCTCCATAGCCCCTGTTTGAAGGGCCTTAGGCCAATGTAGTTCTCCCTAAAAGGGAGGAAGGGTCAAAGATGGTTGATAATTGGTTTGGTCATGTTAATGGTTTAACACTTCCCATATGTCTGATGGTACATGCTTGAAATGATGAGTGGATGATGATGTTACAGCCTTTTCCATATTATGTGATGGTGTATTTTGTAACATTAGTTGTGTGGTTTTTCATCCCTAGAAAGTTTCCATATTATTGATGGATGTATGCTAAAAAGGAAATGAGTATGTTTATGCTTTAGCAAGTAATGGTTTATGCTTGACATAATTTGTGTGGTTGATAGTTTCCATGTGTATTGGTTTCCATAGAAACTAGTTTGAATAGGCTATGATAATGTTAATGGTCTGAAAAAGTTTTGGGTGGTTTGGTTTGGTTTAGAAAATTATTTGGTTGGATTTGGATTGGTCATATGTGACCATGTTCGTAAGAAGTGAAAGGCATGTTGCTCTTTCATTGACAAGGAACATAATGATAGCATAGATAGGGTTTTTGCAAACAAAATCCCCATTCATGCATTACGTCGTTGACCATTGTTTGTGTTAAAGAAGTATTCAAATCACTTGATGTTAAGTGAGCTCAAAATCCCTTGAGTATGTTAGGGTAATAGGTTTGATTATTTGAGGTATGAGGATAACATAACATTTTTTAGCAAGGATAACTTTGCCCCTTTTCTAGGTGACCTTGAGAATGAATATAGGTAAGTCCATGACTTTTTTTTTTGGTAGAATGATCGATGCGTGAAGTCTACGTGGGGATGTTGTTTTGTTTTGTGGTCATATGTGAAGCTGATCAATGTGAGAAGCTTTTGAGAGAGTGTTGTTTGGAGCAAAATTTGTGTATAGTCATCCTTCGAGGGAGTGGTCTATATTCTACTTTGTATGTTTGAATGTCTTTGAATAGCTGTCCTTCAAGGGAGCAGTCTATTAATTACAACAATGATGTAGCTGTCCTTCGAGGGAGAAGTCTACATTTATAGTTTATGACCTTTGTATAGGCATCCCAATTTTTATTTTTTTTGTTTTTGACTGAAGTTTTAGTCATGGACTTGACTATAGAGGTTTAAGGGTTCCCCTTTTATTAGGACAAAGAATTCATACTTTATAAAAGGGTTAACTAATGTTTGTAGGGAAAAGGGTTGAAAAAAATAGGGACGAGGATGATGGGGGTTGCTCAAGGGATGAGCTCAAGTTAAATATCAAGTGAATGAGCACTTGATTAACAGTAGAATGGTCATAGATGCAAGGCATTAAGGGGCTTAGGTTTTGGCCAGCCTTCAAGAGAAGACAAACGATAAGTCCCTGATCCATACTTGTGTGTTATGATATAAGGTCTGAGCTAATTAGGAGCAAACTTGCCTTATTTACTTCTTTCCATATTGGTCATTTGTTAAAGATGATTAAGAAGTTGGTTGATGTTTGGTTGATGCTTGGTTGGTTGATATTTGGTCGATGCTTGGTTGAGGTCGTGATAGTCAATATAAAGTTGAATTTCCCCAGTTGCTTTTGTGATAGGGACAATGTTTGACACCCATTATGGATAATCAATGGGTTGGATAAAGGAGACGGAGAGAAGACATTGAAGCTCCTCTTTGACAAGGAGTGCAATGCAAGGATGCATCTTGTGAAGCTTTTGCCTAATAGGCTTAGTCTCTAGGTTTGTGATGATGTTATGGATGACAATGTTAGGGTCGATGCCAGGCATATCGCTGTAGGTCCAAGTAAAGGCTTTGCTATGGTCAGAAAGGAATTTGGTAAAGTCAATTTGTTCTTGGGTATCCAAAGATTGACCAATATTTAAAACATGAGGAACATTGGAGGATGGAAGGGTAATGTCAATGGTCAATTCATTTAACATAACCTGTGTTTTTTAAGGAAGGGATCGTTGGATGAAAGAGTCATTTGCACCCATGTAGGTGAGAATGGCCTCATTGTCTATGCATTAGATAGTGTTGATGGTAGCAGATTCATCATCTATCATGTTTGGATAAATGAGAGGGAGAGACCTAGATACCCCACCTAGTTGATAGGTTAGGGGTTCCAAGCAAATGACATTTATGTAAAAAAAAAACTAAGAGGGATGGAAACCACCGACTCTGTAGCTGAGGATGGGGGAATAGGTGAGTTTGGAGGTGATTGTTATATGATAGGTTTGGGGCAAGGGTTTTTAGAAATTTTAGTAGGTTCTTCAAAACCAAAGCCATGTCATTTCTTGGTGTTCTTTATGGCCTCATCATTTGGTGGTTTGACGGGCTGATGGGAGTCTTGTTTGTAGCACCCAAAGCCAAAGCCCTTCCATGCACACCTATAAAGATGGTATGAGCAAAGTTTGGGTTGCCAAGAAAAGAGAAGTCAGATGTAAATAGTTGGGGTGATGAGAGAGGATTCCCATCAGTGGGAGCTCGATCTAGCCCTCCATAGATGAGATTTGTTTGAAGATTAGGAAGACCATAAGGGAAGACCATTCTGATACAATGGTCATAGCTAAGATTGTGATGAAGTTTTCCATACTCTTGAGGAGTCTGGAACATGTCTAAGGTGAGAAAATGATACTCCCCAAGTGAAAGATGTTGGAAGATATCTTCCATAGGGTCTTTTGTTGTCACTTGAGGAGGTGGTGTAGGTGTAACCACCATTTGCGTACTTATTGAAGCTTCTACGGGTGGAGGCAGTGTTTGGGTCGATGTCTTGAAAGGAATGAGAACATCATTGGGTTGATACATTGTGTTTCATGTCTTAAAATGGGAGGGGTCTACGGGAATGACATGGACTTGACCATCGTGTTCAAATTTGACACAACAGTGTAATGTAGAAGGGACACAAGCCATGGCATGGATCCAAGGTCATCCTAATAACATGTTGTATTGGAACTCTACCTCAATGATGTAGAAGAGCTCTGGGATTGTTCGTGGGCCAACACAAATATGTAAGTGTCAAGACCCAAAAGCACCATTAATTACCAAGTAACTAAACATGCAGAATTTAACAAGAAGTAACAAGTAACTAAAATTTAGAAATAACATAGAATATGAGAGACAATACCTAATTATATTAATACTCTTCCAAAAAAGAATTAAAAATGAAGAGATACCACACTCTTCCCACCTTACAGGCTTCCCACACCAACTATTCAGTAATTCACCTTCAAGAGCTCACTCTCTCTCTTACGCTCCCAACACACAACTCAAACAAAAAGTTGGTGTTCACCTCGAATCAGTCAGTATCACTACTGCCAGTACACTGAGTATTCAAACATACTCAACCAAGTACACAATGTACTCCAAGTAGATCTCCCATGAACTTGCAACAACCTACAACTCAAATGATCTTACTTTGGAAGGATCTACCTTGCCTTCCTCTTTGTTTTCCAATTGAGTACACACCATACTCCAAGTAGATCCTACCTAATCTTGCTACCTATTGTGTTGTTCATCTCCCTGATCCTGCTGCCACTTGTAGATCAATTTGGTCTTACACACCTGCTGACCAACCTAGGTTTACACACCTATAAACCTAGATCTTGCACACATGAACACTTGCAAATCAATGATCTTACTTACACATGTAGATCTCCAAATGTGGCCTTGCACACCTATCGACCAAGATCCTACATTCATAAAGAATCCTTTAGATTCTCCAAACCAGCACCCACACTTGGCACTGTGGCACTAGGAGGAACACACCTTGCTCTCTTCACTCTAAAGGAGCTAATATTTGCTCTCTTACTCTCTAGTACACATTTCAATATAGCCCATGAATCTCTTAAATAGATCTCATGCAAACAATAATTAGACATCTAATTACAATAATTAGATCCATAGCTCAAGACTAAAATTAGTCTTCTTCATGCAAACAACTAGTTCATTAATGAACTATCCATGGAACTCACAGTTTAGAACCACACAGGCGACCGACGTCGGTCCCTGTCTACCTGGGGGTGACCGACGTCAGTCGATCTCTGACCATCATTGGCAACTTCTTGTCTCTACCTGACTGACATCGGTTAGCATAATCGACACTGGTGACTGTGACACTCAGCACCCTCCTCCAATGTCTACATTAGTGAAGCTTTTAGCTCCACAACCTAACAATCTCCCACTTGGAGATAAACAATTGCATTGTACCTGTACCTATACCCTGTCTAATCTATTTCCTAGCTTGTATCCCTCTTCAAGCTCAACCTTGAAGACCAACCACCACAAATCCTATGGTGCACCTCCTATAATCCAAGTAACCTACCACATCCAAACCTATAAACCCATGTAGTGAAGTCCTAACCCTTCATAGCATATATACCTACTGCTAGTCCCTCTCAAATACTTGAGAACCCACTTCCCTGAATTGGCTCCTAACTCTCTGACAGCTCCCACTGCAATGGAAAACTCAGGTCTATACCAGACCTCATGTGATTTTGGACACTAAACTATCCAACCCTTGGTGTGCTCTGGTTTTGCATCCTGCGTATTGAACCTCGCTAACACCTAATTCACATCAGCTCCCACTAGAGACAAAATAAACCTATGATCTTCCATGTCTCTCATGCCAAAGAATTTTGCTTCTCTAAATTCCTCATGACATGGCACTAAACTAACCTTACCCTTAGCTCAACAAAACCCTACATGTACGAACCTACTAGCTAGCATACCATCCACATATAGTAACAAGATAATGTTGCAATCATTATCCAACCAGGTAAGACAAACACAATGGTTACACTAACATTAACTAAAGCCATGCTTTGTCATCCACTTGTCAAACCCTGTACCACTATCATGTAGCTTCCTCAAGACCATATGACCTGGCCTTCTATCTCACATGTCCATTCTCTCTATTCTTTAACTAAGGTATCCATTCATCTTTTAGTGCTTTCGTATCGACTAGCAACCCTACCAAATCTCCCATTTGGTTCTGCATCCTATTCATGCCATGCTCCCACTATTTCCTGGATCCTTCCTACTCTATAGTGAGAAATGAGTAAAAAGAAGAGGAATAATGAATTTGAGGCTTACTTATCCTTTCAGTCCTCCATATGGGCATTTGAGACTCCTTGACAGCTTGCTATCTACCCAAATTCTATTACAGTGACTGACCTCAGTCACCACATAATCTACATCTGACCGATGTCAGTTCCCATGTGACTATCCTTTCTGTCGACACTAGTTTTTTGACCGACATTGGTCTTACCTAGTTGCTAACATCGATTCCCTGACCGACACCGATAGCCACCCTGCCCGACACCACTGGCTCTAGTCTGCACATGACCAACATCGGCACCTGTCTATTCGACGTCGGTTCCCCATGACCGATGTTGATAACTATGTTCACGTGTGAGTGATGACTTTTTACCTATGAGCTTTCTTTGAATCATACCCATGTCCAAACTGCCCTGATTAGAGTTACTCAGTCCCATCCACTGATCTCTGTCCATCATCTCCTCCAAAAACACCAAGGCTTTCCAGTTCTTAAGTCTATCAAATACATCTGACTTCCTCTTAAGAACATGCATCTCCTTCTTACTGATGTGACCAAGCCTACAAAGCCACGTCTTTGCAAAAAAAGAAGAATAAGTAATACAAGCAAGTAGATAAAGAGTACCTATTTTCTTACCACACACTAATTCAAGTGCATCCACTATGAGAGTTTTTATGCATCTCTCATCACCCAACTTTCCTAAAGTAATTAGCCTTATCTTCAGAACTGGGACCTGCATGACCTCCTTCAACACCAATGTGTTGGCTGCTTGCAATTTCAGCTTCACTTCCCCTTTGCCAATTCTTTGGCAAGGCACACCAGCCCCTAAATAAATCTTTCCAAAGTCTCCAAAGACCTTAACATAGAAAAATATTCTATTTCAAGCTACATGGAAAGAGGCAACAGAATCTATAAAACAAGATTCTACTTTATCCAAAGAACATCCCAGAGCATCCTGTGCAAAAACACCTGCAACATCTACTTCTTTAGTTCCTTCATGTTGATCTTGAACCAACCAACAATATTTATTTACCTGCTCTTTCTTTCCATAACACCCTAATTGACCATTCGTGCTTTTCAATTCCTCCATTCTTAGCTTACTTTCTTCTGCCATTGGTATACTCCCACTCAATCAAAACCCCTGAGAGTGACCTATAATCAAACACAAACCTACTCCTTGTAACCTTAGCTCTGATACCAACTGTCAGACCCGAAAGCACCATTGATTACCAAGCAACTAAATATGTAGAATTTAACCAGAAGTAACAAGTAACTAGAATTCAAAAATAACACAGAATATGAGAGACAATACCCAATTGTATTAATACTCTTTCAAAAAAGAATTAAAAATGAAGAGATGCCACACTCTTCCCACCTTACAGGCTTCCCACACCAAGTGTTCAGTAATTCACCTTCAAGAGCTCACTCTCTCTCTTATGGTCCCAACACACAACTCAAACACAGAGTTGGTGTTCACCTCCAACCAGTCAGTATCACTACTGCTAGTACACCAAGTATACAAACATACTCAACTAAGTACACAACATACTCCAAGTAGATCTCCCATGAACTTGCAACAACCTGCAACTCAAATGATCTTACTTTGGAAGGATCTACCTTGCCTTCCTCTTTTTTTTCCAATTGAGTACACACCATACTCCAAGTAGATCCTGCCTGATCTTGCTACCTATTGTGTTGCTGATCTCCCTAATCCTGCTACCACCTATGCAGATCAATCTGGTCTTGCACACCTACCGACCAACTTGGGTTTGCACACCTACAAACCTAGATCTTGCACACATGAACACTTGCAAATTAATGATCTTACTTACACATGTAGATCTCTAAATGTGGCCTTGCACACCTGCTAACCAAGATCCTACATACATGAAGAATCCTTCTAATTCTCCAAACCAACACCCACACTTGGCACTGTGGCACTAGGAGGAACACACCTTGCTCTCTTCACTCTGAAAGAGCTAATATTTGCTCTTTTACTCTCTAACACACATTTCAATATAGCCCATGAGTCTCTTAAATAGATCTCATGCAAAAAATATTTAGACATCTAATTACAATAATTAGATCCATAGCTCAAGACTAAAATTAGCCTTATTCATGTAAACAACTGGTTCGTTAAAAAACTGTCTATGGAACTCATAGTTTGGAACCGCACAGGTGACCGACGTCGGTCCCTATCTGCCTGGGGGTGACCAACATTGGCTGATCTCTGACTATCATCAGCAACTTCCTGTCTCCACCTGATCGACGTTGATTGGCCTGACTGACACAGGTGACTATGACACTTAGCACCCTCCTCCAATATCTGCATCAGTGAAGCTTTTAGTTCCATAACCTAATAGTAAGATGATGGTGCCAATGGTAGTGGTAGTGGTGTCATTAAAAGATTGAAGAATTGTGTCAGTTTTTGACTCCCAATTCTTTGGGAGGGCTAATTGGTCATAGGCATGGGTGGAAATGATATTGATGTTAGCACCCCTATCAATCATAACTCACTTAATGTGAGTTCAATCAACATAGGCTGTGATGAAAAGGGTAACATCTTGATCTTCCAAGTTGGAGGTAGGAATTTCAAAATCACTAAAGGTAATAGAGGCAATGGTGGGTAATGATTGGACTAAGGTAGCTAGTGGTTGGGAGTCCTCAGATTAGACCTCTAATGCCTGTAAAGATTTGATTAAAGCTTGATGGTGTTATGGAGAGCTTTGAATGAGGTCATATAAAATCATCTTCATGGAGTTTGGTGAAGCTATTTCACCATAGAATCACGGATTGCCTCTGAAGAAGTGGGTTGGGATGTACCCAAGATAGAAATCTTGGGTTTGGGTGGTTGAGTAGGTTTGACAAATGGGTAGGTCCAAGGAATAACAACTTTCTCTTTTGTTTTATCCTTTAAAGTTTGTGACCTAGTGGCCACATTGATGGTGTTAATCTCGAATAAAGGGGTGAAGGAGGTAAAGGGACCATAGTCTGATGATGGGATCCCGATGAAGGTGGAGAGGTTGGAGAGACATGGGATGGTGTTGGAGATTTGTTGATAGTATCCTCAATAAGAAGGGTGTCTTTCTCAAAGTATTGGTGAATGACAACCTTGAGGGCACAACAATTCTCGATATCATGTCCTAGTGAGCGGTGATATAGGCAGATTTTAGTGTCATCGAACCAGGACAGTTTTGGTCTGAGAGGTTGAAATGGTTTAATAGGTGGAAGAGTGATGTTAGAAATTTTCAAAAGTTAGCATAGTATCAAATCATATGAACCCACTAATGGGTCTGTGCTTGTTAATGTGCTAGGTGTTGATGAATTTTGTTTGGGAGTTGTTGAGGGAGATTTTTGTACTACCTTTTGGGTTGGTGGTGTGGCCACTCATGTAGATGACACTTTCTTTGTGAGGGGTGCCAAATTTTTCAAAGGAGGTATGTTTTTGGTGGGTAAAGGGAGTAAGGGAGGCAATTTGTTTTTGTTAGGTGTGGGATTAGGGAGCACTCCTATTAAGGTAGAAGGATGTGGGCCCAAAATGGAGGGGAATGATGATGGTGGAGGAGGAGTTCTCCGACGTGGTTTAGTAGCCTTCTTTGGTTTAATGTGAGGACTACTCTTATGCAAGGAAAGGTTCAAGTCTACCTTCACTTGTGGGTGAGTGAGGTCACATATGGGGCGAACACCAAGGGATTTAACTAGTGTTGGTATGGAAGATGTTTGTGAGGGTTTACGTTCAGATGAGGATGGTTGAGTTTCTGAAGATTTGGAAGTAGAAGCCTGGTCCTTGTCAGAGACTTTGGGAGATTTTGTCGAAGGAGGGTCGTTAGTACGAGATAAAGTGGGATGTGTAAGATAAGGAGCTTTAAGTTGCTCCCACAATGCCACATATTTGAGGTTCCTCAAATGGCAAAATCTTAAGTTTTTAGCCAGTCAAGAGAATGGTTTAGAGGATGTTATATGAGGCTTTATAATTGGTTTTTTAGAAGATTTGGGTGGTCATGAGAGTGGGAATGTGTTAGATGTAGCAATCTCATGCCAAAGGCATGAGAGAGCCATTACTAGATCATCTTCAGTTGAAGTAGGTGAAGAGACAAATTCTTCTTTTGGTGGAGAAGGAATTGGAGAATGTGACTCCTCAAGAGGATAGAGGGCAGGGATGATAGTACCTTCTTCTTGTGATTGAAAAGCAGGTAAGGTATGGCCCTCCATTGGTAGTAGGAAGGATGAAGGTGGGGCTAGTGGCATTGGTATTGACAAAGCATCCTCCAATATAAGAGAGGTCGATAGAGAACTAATAGGAGAAGAAGGTTCTTCTACCTGTGGTGGACAAATAGGTTGACTAACCTCTTTAGACTGTGGGAGAGGTTGGTTAGGCATAAAAGGGGAGATCGTGTTGATTGTGTGTATATTACTCTCTTGTGGGTCTTTGGCTGTGGTCTGAATGTTATTTTGACTAGGGGGATGGCTATGGAATGGTTGTCTAAAGATGTCTATGTTTTGGTTAGGTGGCACATTTGGGTTATCCAAGACAAGATCACCTTTATCTAACATGTAATGAATGACGTTCTTAAGGGTTTTACAATTGTCTATGTCATGGCCTTTGACATCGATGATAATGACAAAAGTCATTTTCCCTATACCATGCAGGGATGGCCTTTGCAGGGTCAAATTGTGGTGGTGGTCTAATTTGGGGGAGGTTGAGGACTCCTTGCTTGACTAGTTTATCCAACACAGACACGTATGATTCTCATATTGGAGTATATTGACATTGTACATATTATTGTTGGGATTGTTGTGTGATGTATTTTGATGTTGAAGGTTGAGGTTGGTTGGTTGTTGTTGAAGATGATGGTCTAAGTATCATAGCATTTGCTGATCCCTTGGACTTAGAATTAGAAGAAGAAGATTTGGATGAAGGGTCATTAGATTTTGCATTAGTATTTTTACTACGCAGTTTGACTTTATTTTCTTCGACAGCATGGAGTTCAAGCTTCCTAGCCATGGTGAAAGCTTCGTCAAAAGTGCAGAATG
This sequence comes from Torreya grandis, assembly GCA_037957365.1. Classification (NCBI taxonomy): domain Eukaryota; kingdom Viridiplantae; phylum Streptophyta; class Pinopsida; order Cupressales; family Taxaceae; genus Torreya; species Torreya grandis. The sequence continues at coordinate 995,994 of JARHVA010002021.1, forward strand.
TTTAGACCCACAAAGTAGATGAGATGTGTTTGGCACATGCTTGTGAAAAGAGATTAGTGAGCTCATGTTGAGGTAAAGAAAAGGAGAGTTGGTTGAATAAGCCTCTCTAATGGGAAATGAAATTAGCTATTGATTCATCATCAAATTGTCTGATGGAGTATAGGTCCATGATGGAGACCTTTTGGGTGATGTTGATTGAGAAGTGGTCAAGAAATAGTTGAGGTAGTTGAGTGAATGTAAATAGAGAGTGACTGGTAATAGAACTATACCAGTCGAGGGTAGCACAAGAAAGTGACATGGGAAATGTGCATAGTAATAATGCATCATCATGTGCTATAAGGTAACAAGCGTGTCTAAATGCTCATAGATGTTGCTGTGGGTCTTCTTTACTCTAAAAGTGAGTAAACTTGGGAAGTTCCCGTTGACTAGGATATGGTTAGATTGGGATTGAAGGATGAATAGGTTCATTACAGATTTGTTCATCTGAGAGAAGATTTATTGAACCTGAAACAGATGTCTCAAGATTAGACACCTTATACATCAACATCTTGATTAGATCGGTTGATGGATTTACAGGTGGGGTGCCCCCTAGGTTGTAAGGCATTTGGAAGGTGTTAGGTGGAGTGTATGACATAGTTGGTTGTGCTTGTATAGGTGCAACATATTGGTAACTAGTCATAGGGACTAAAGTTGAAGTCAAGGGTGGTTGTGTCATGAAGCTAGAGGGCACAATTTGACTTGATGTCGCCAAAGGTGGTTGGATGGTGGCAACACTAGCCAAAGGATAGGTAGTTACTCTTGTGTTTATGGGTGTAAGAGTAGGTGGGATAGAGACAATTAAGTTCTATAATGGTGTAGGACTTTGTTGAATGGTTTGTGGTTGAGGGGGTACAGAAACTCGAGTGGAGGTAGGTCCAAAAATAGAAGGAGAGGCCACACTTTGAAGATTGGTCATGGTCGAGTTGTTAGTTGAGGTAATGGCCTAGGTGACCTTGCGTTGGGTTACAAAGGCTGTTGATATGATTTCCATTTCAAGGAAGTTGGCATCCCATAAACTGGGTTGCCTGAAGGATCTCATGTTTGACTTCTCAAGAGAGAGTGCTGAAGAGCCTTGACATTGAGGTCAAGGAACCTTTCAAAGTCTTGGTCCCCTTTGGGAACAATATGGGGTTGAGTTGGGGTTGATTGGATAGGAGTACATTCAGTTTCTAGGTTATACTCCATTTGTGGACTTGATATAGAAGGCGAAGGTGGGAGTGGTTATTGCCTTGCATGGTCAACAAAAGTTTTGGTTTGACTATGTGTCAAAACCATCCAAGGCAAAATATGTTAAGGTTCCAAAAACTGTATGTTTCAGCCTCAAAAAACTAGAATGTATTTTTAACAGTAAAAAGGTCAGGTTTTTAGATTGTTATTTGAGAAGAAAGATTTTTGACAGTGACTGACGTCGGCAAAAAAATTGATGTCAGTGAATTAAGTTGCTGATGTCGATCAGATAACCGATATCCGTGAAATAATTGCTGACATCGATAGAAAAATTGATGTCAGTTACTCTGTATTTCTAGAATCTCAGAAAACTAAAAGTTTTTGGAAGAAAGAAGAAAGTCTAAGTTGTTTTTGGATCTTAGAATGTAACCTCACCAGCTCAAAAAATTAGATACAGATAGAAAAATAGATGAAGGCAAGCAACCACTAAACGTTAATTCCTAAGAATAAGTTTTTAGAGTCTTGTTGGCTTATGCCTTAGAAGAGTGTGTTTGGGAAATTGGGCTTTTAGAACGGGTCCTAAAAGAAGCAGTCTAAGGTTGGTTTTAGGTTTAGTTTTGGTGCTCAAAATCTGTATTAGGTTCCATATGTGGTCTAGTGCTAGGAGCTTGCTCCCCTCACTTCATGAGCCCAGAGACAAGGTGGGTCACTTAGCCAGTATATACTTCCCCTAGAGTTTATACTCTGCCAGAGAATAGAGTGGGTTCTCCCCTTGGTAGTGAAGTCCAAGTAGGATTATGAGGAAGGGTAAGGTATCTGCTAGGTGATGAAATCCTAGTCGGACCTTGTCTCAGGTATGTTTATATGTTTGATTTTGTGAATGTGGTCTGCTAGTGTAACATATGTGTACTATGCTTTATTCATAATGCAATTTTAATTACTAAGTGTGATAGCTAAGTATGCATTCAAGCAAGAATGAAATGCAATAGATTTTAGCCTAAATTGAAATGTTTTTGTTTGGATGCAAACAATTAGGAAAAGGTTAAGAGCGTGATCTTCACTACTCTAAGATGCAGAAAAGAAGTGACAAGAAGAAAAAGAAGCGGTTCTTTTTAACTTGTACTAATGGTGTCTTTTTAAAAGAGAAAGAAAGAAGAAGGATGCAAGAAGATAAAATTTCCTAATTCACCTATATGAAAGTTGGTTTTAGAAGAAATGAACCCAAGGAAAACTCCATGGTCCCACTGGGCGTGCCAGAATGTTTCTACTCATTTTTCACTTTTCACATTCAGAAGAAATAAGAAACTAAAGTTAAATGGTTAGGGGTTTGTACATACCCAAATGAAGTTATGCACCATATCCAGATGATTGAAGGAGCTCCTCTTTGGTTGTGGAGGATGACACCTATAGATAAGAAAGACTTAAACAAAGAAAATGTTAGATAGATATATGGTGGACTGCCAAGCAAAGCTCAGTCCCAAAAGTGCAAAGACTTCCTGGAGGGATGACAGTCCACTAGTTGATAAAAAGAATGTCAGATAATAAGAAATAATAAAAGACTAAACAAAATAAATAGAGATAATGCATACCTATATTTTGCTATCAGTCTGTGATAGTTGTCGACGTCAGTAGTTCTGCCAACATCAGTTTGTCAAGTTGCCGACATCAGTTAGTCTGCCAATGTCAGTAGGAGAAATGGTAGATGTCTGTCAAGGCAATGGCCTTGGATGGGTTTCAGGGAATGTATGTGATCGATAGAGGGGTTTGGAAGGAGTCTCGGTCTATTTAATGGTTTGTAGAGGATTGCAGGATAGTGAGTAGGGTCTAAGAGGGGGCCAAGGCAAAGGGTTGGTGTCTAAGGAGGATAAGGATGTGGGGAAGGCTTTTCAGCCTCTCTGAGAAGAAATTTGGGTTGTCTCAATAGTATTCAGAAATATTCAATGAAAACTAACTACAATGCTCTTAAAATATTGAAATGAAAAACCAGAAGAATACTTAGCTCTTGGTGGAGAACCAAAAGTCTAGAAGACTTGTTTCCATTATGGCTGATGTAAGAGACCTCATGTAATGTTTCAACCTAGTGTGGAGTGAATCCTTTAGAGTTTCTTAGCCTAGAGAGTGATGATAAAATGTTGATGCCTGCAAAGAGTCGAGGAGTGAAAGGATCTAGGAGTAAGAGAATTTGCATTCGGTCTATAGTCGAGATCAGAATTTGGTTTTAAGCAATCGATGCCGGTGATACCATCAGTGTCAGTTAAATGTCGATGAATGTCAGCGACTAGAGAATGGGTAAAAAGTCTATTTTTAGCCTTTTACCCATTCCTCCATCTGCCAAGTTTAGCTGCCATTGGCTAACGGTCCAAAGGGTGGGTTTAATAGGTGCAAGGATTAGTGGGGGAGTTGAAAATAGGTCTTAGGTCATTATGACTTGTCATAGGTGATAAATGGGGGTATCCAAGGGCAAGGTGAGGTGTCATGGGTGATGTGTCAAGGGTGGTGTTATTAATTTAAAATAGGTAATTTATTTTAAATTAATAAGTGTGTGGGTTAGAAATGTTTAGAAGTGGACCAAGGGGACCAAGGGGGGGTTGACACTATTTTGGTGTCTATAGTGGCAAAAACTTGGCTCAAAAGTCTCTCAAACAAGGTAAAAAATAATAAACAACCACTAGGATCTAGGAAAAGGGGTATTTTAGATCAAATATAAAATTAACCCAAGTAACATAATCTAGGCACAAAAGGTAGACAATCTAAGCCCAAATTAGATGAGGCTTTGGTGTAAAAATGATTAGTTTAAGTTTTAGAGTTTGAAAGATTGAGTACTCCTTTTGAATTAATAATCCAAAATGTGATGGTTTTGTACTCATTTTGAATTAATAATATAGAAAATAAATTTTAGTCTAAGACACACATGTAAATTAAAGAATATATAAATAACACTAATGGCTCATCCTATCCCTAAAAATTGACATGGGTGTGTATAGATTATACTAAAGTTTGCACTTATATACCAATGCTTGAAAGGAGTTAAGTGTTAATCTAAGAATTATATAATAAGTGTAGGTTGAGTATTTATTCCCCCTCTATCTCTCAAGTATTGGTACATGACATGAACTGAGAATGAGGAGCACTAAAAATTTGGAAAGAAATTCCATGATAAGTGGGGTTGACTAAAATCTATAAGTTTTGAAATACACTAAATGGTATAATTGTGGCTAACACAAGGGCACATCACATTAATTAGGTTCAAACTTCCTAACTTACTATGTAAAGGTTTATTCCTTTTCAAAGTAACTCTAGCCATGTATTTATTAGTAAACTCTGATGTTTAGTGTGAGCTAACCTAGGTTTTTATTAGGATTTGATAGGTTAACTACTTATCGCCTTGACAATCTTAGTATCATGTGCTTTTTTATATACCCCAATATGAAGTGGTCTTGGTATGATTTTAGGAGATGAAAGCTTAGGTCAACACACCCCTAAAGAAATTATGAGGAGGTAATGAACTCCTACCCACAAGCCAAATGTAATAAAATAAAATGGAGACCTTAGAGGTTGTTTTTAGTTCACCAAAATCACTTAGAGCTTAGGGAGAGCATACACAACATTATTTTTGACAAGACTAAATAAATAAGGAAATAAACTAGGCATTTTTGGTAACCTAAGTTCCATATAGGGGATGGGGGGAGATCATACCCACTACAATATTTGGTTTTCCATAAACAAAGAATTTAATCTATGAAACTTTGAAACTAGTTAATAAAAAAATAACAAACAAGAAAGTGTAAAAGATCTTAAGAGCTATAACTAATGTGTATGTTATTTTTAATATAAATAACTCAAATATGATTTAAATTTTGACCCCTTGGCCTTGTTTTCACTTGCAAAAACTTGGAAATGCTAAAATACAAGTTTGATTAAGTTGATTTTAAGTACAAAACTAAAGTGTATGTGAGATTTATAAGTGTTTATGCCTCTCTTTATCCAGTTTGGTTCCTAAAAAAATGTTAGTGGGTTTGCTTATATTTAGTCCAAAAATCAAATTAATAAACAATATTCCATTTTGAGCTCTCAAGTTTCTGAAAACATAAAGTGAAGCTACCATTTATGCAATAGAATGAAGTCACCATTTTTTAGTGAAGTCTTTATTTTCCTAAGAACAAAAACATAGATCAAGACTAGATTCTAGCAACGTCACTGTTAAATAAGGTAAATCCCCTAATTAGATCTATATAAGTTACCAATTATAGGCTAAAAATAGGTGAATCTACTAAAATCATTTTCAATTTTACCTATCAAAGTTGATATGTAGTAGGGTTGAATCCATCATTTACAATAAATGATGTTGCTATTTAGTAGGTCAAATCCATCATTTTGAAGTCACTATTTCTACATGAATAAAGATCACAAAATGATCATGAAAATGGAAAATTTTTAGTTATATAGAGTGAATTTTTTGATTACACCCTAAAAATTTATAGTATTTTCAAGCATAAAACTCTAAACTTGAAGAATCAAACGCTTTTGTTAGAAAAAATAAAGGTTTCACATCATTATCCTTGGCCATATAGGATGTGTAGTCCCACTGGTGATGCCATTATGTATCTTAGGAATTTTAAGAGCACATAAATGTTGATTAGTCCCTTGTTAGTGAAGATAACAAAAATCCATTCATAAAAATACACTAGAACTAAACATGTTTACCTAAGAAATAGGGAGAGAATCACAAACTAGAGATTAGAAAACAAGTAATTTACCTCCTTTGTTGAATTTTATGTTCACTTATTAGTATAAGGATGTTAATTCTTGTTGTATGACATTAGACACTCTTGTTAATACTTATCCATGGTGGAAACACTTTTATAATGGTCACTTGTGGCTTTGTTTTACTATTGGATTGGTTTGGTGTGAAGATTGGCATAAAATGGGCATTATAAAACTACTCTCAATGGATTATTGAAGGAATTCCTATATAATACAATTACACACAAAATATTGTTGGAATAAAGTGTGGGCACTTCTATTTATATCACTAAGAACTAACTCTAGTCTTAGGGAGGTTATTTTAAATTCTAACTTTGGTTGAGTCTAAAATATCCTAGGTTGAGTCATGCCAACCCTGGGTTGAGTCAAAGCACTCATGAAATCTTGAAAACTCAGTTTTAGATATTTATAAGCCATGACAACTCATTTCATATATTTATGAGGTTGTGACTCACCTTTTTGGGATATTTAGGAATTAATACATCACTTTATTAGTTCCTTTAACCTTTGACTTCATATTTGGATAAAAATTCCTTTCTAGATAAATAAATTCACTAAATCAACTTGGAATTTTTACTTAGGCAATTTAATTGAGTTTTTATTTGTAATTAATCTTGCTTAGTTCTTTTTATCTTTTGTTAATTATTTTAAATGATTTAAATTAATATATTGATATACCAAGAGTGTCAAATCACTAGGTCATAATTTGACTAGGGTTGATAATGAACTAGGTTATTAGTGTAATCAGATTAATACCCCTAATGAGCAAGCCTCAACACATTTCTAATAAATTAAATCACTTACATGGATGAATTTGGGTAATTCAAGTGATTTCTAGGCTTAGATTATATCATTTACTATAAACTGAACTATCTCATAGTCTAGGTATGAATGTGTCTAAAAATGAGTGTCTACAATTTGAAATCTATCCCAATATATTTGAGTCACTTATAAAACTAATATTCTCCATTGAGTCTTTTGGTAGGTTTTTGTAGGGTTTTAGGTACTAAATTTCTTAATAACTATTCATAAATAACATATCCTTGATCTCCAAACTAATGCCACTAGATTGGAATAGGGAGACCTTACTAACTCATCCAATAACCACTAATACCCATGCAACTCCTCATGCAAGTTCACATGTGATGAAACTAGGTTTCTTAGATAAGACGAGCCTGTTAGTGAATTTGAGAAGGCCTAATTTGATAAAAAAAAGGTATGAATGTGGTTGGTTTGAGTTGGAAACGACTATTTGATGTCTATAAAACCTACCAAGACTTATTTAATTTATTTTTTCAACCTCTATAACCTTCAAAACCTATAAAATTTGTATTTAGCCATTTTTAGGGTTTCTAAATAGTTTTATGTGACTAACCCTAATAGCCTCTATTTAGCACTTTTCTTCCTTTTAATGAACTCAAACTTCATAAGATAATTTATCAAGGTTTTATCCACTTCCTAGGAGTCTTCATTCCTATAACCAATTTAAAAAATTACATGCTTCTTCAAATTTTATACACAGGCCTATAGTTGCATTTATAGGTTTCTTGACTATTGGTCCTTGAGATTAAGTTCTCTTTGTGAATTAGGAATTTGACTAAGAAGGGGAAATTAGTATTGTATTAGTGAATAAAATCAAATTAAAAACACACTAAGCTAACACCTTTATACCTAGTTACTAGGGTGATCTTAATAATAAAAACAAATGATAAAAACAACTAAAAAGCAAGGAAAAACAAGAATGCTTTGCCTTCATTGGATGTTCCAAATGCTTTTGTAGTAGTGGCTTGCTCAGTTTGTGACCATAAAGTCTTGTAATGGATCTTGACTATCCTCCACCTCCTCTTGGCATATTTACCATTAGCTTGGCTTGGTTTAGAATTAATTTGGAATGGTAATACTCATTAAAATAGCTTTTTGAATCATTTTTGCATTATAAATTTGCATTATCAAGACTTTAAATTCATGTGGCAAGGCCTCTTATTTATACATTTTTGCAAATGGGGAGAATCAACCTAAACCATCCATCTCAAGATTGAGATGTGTGGCTAAGGATTAATTTAATTTTGAAATTAAAATTCATAAATAGGATCATTAATATTTGGGATATAGGATCAATTAAGAGGCATGGAGGGCTTTGATGAGGCATGGGAGGCATGAATCCTTATATTTGTGGCATTTATGGCCTAGGGATGTCTTTCCAAGAAATGAGGTCAACTGATGATGTATATATTCAATATTCATTTATAAAAACAAGTATTCAACAAGTTTCCATGGAATTCTTAATTAGGTTCTAATTTGGTTTAACTATGTCTTAAGTGTGACTAATCACTTTGTGCACAAATTACTCAAATTAATCAAAATGCCTTGTTATTAGTCAAAAATTTGACTAGATTGAATTTGAAATTCAATATCAGATGTGTTGGATCCATTATCCCATTTAGGATGTTACCAACACCAAATAAAAAAGTCACATGTCTTGTATAATATATTTGATAGGAAAGAGCAATCCAAAGCATTTAGGTTCAAAATTGGCATTTTAACTCAAAATGATTTGATCAAAGTTAGCTAGCCCATAAATTTCACTACCCCATTTAGGGATACCCTAGCCAAAATCAACACTTGAATATATCAATTTAAAATATTTTAATGCACTTTAGTGTTTTTAGGCTAAATTGTAAATTTATGGTGGAAATTGGTCCAAAGCCTAGTTGGTGGTTATTGATGGCCAGGTTTAGGTGTCTATAGTTTGCCCCCATCTGGGAAGGTATTGTAAGATATAATCATAGTAACATCTTCTCAAAGAATGAAAAGGTATTGTATGCATATAATTATAATGATGATAAACTAACTATATGATTCCCCCTTGAGGGAACAGTTGGTACAAGCAGGTCAACAAATGGTCCCTTGATGAGAAGTGAAATGAGGGGACCAAAGAAAAGAAAGATGATGGGCTAAAAACATAATGATTTTTAAAAATTAGTCAAAATCATTGAGAATTCAAGTTAGATGGTGTAAAATGGTTTTCCCAAAAGTTTTTATAAGCATTGTACCCTACTGGTGGCAATGTGGTATGATAACATAATGATTTTCCCAAAGGTGGTTATAATCATTAAGAAGATGGAGCAACCCCAGTTAAGATAGACAAACAAGATAATAACATGCCCCTGTATGGGTAAAAAATGTAAATTTATGACAACACAATGATTTTCCCAATGGCAGTTATAATCATTTAAGAATGCAAGTGGGACATTGTGTAATGATTTGCCCTTAGGAAGTTATAATCATTGCACCTCGATTATGGAAAACTTTATTGATTGGCTAATGATGATGGTAACTTAACATAAAGGGAAAATGATGAATTAGAATAACCTGTTAGTAGGGAGAGTCTCATCTAAATTGACAAAGGTTGAAATTATTTGGTGATTAATTACTCTCTTTGGGATATGATTGGGATTGAATCAGGATATAAGTATCGAAGAGATGTTGATGATGCCATTGATAAATAGAGTTATTGAAGCTAAGGTTTGTTGTAACACATGTCAATAGGCATCATGGTATAATATAATGAGGACTTGGCCAAAATATGGATAAGAACTAACTCTCGTAATCCAATACTCAATATAAAACAATGTATCAATGATATAAACCATGATGATAATGTAAACATATGAATATGGATGGATTCAAGTGTAAGTGTGGGAAAGGAATCACCTAATGAACACACATAAAATGAATCAAGGCAATAGTTATAAGAGCAAACAAATAGATAAACAAACAATCAAAAAAAGTAGAAACAAACAAATAAACAAATAATGTAATATAAACCATACAAACATTTTTCCTAAAAAATAGGCAAAAACTTAACAAATAAACAAAATAGGGGAATAGAAGAAAAGGAAGGGGTGGCTGAGCTATTTCCATATTCACTAGGAAAGTGGACACTACCTACATAGTTCCGTGGATGTAATATCCAACAAAAACTTTAGGAGAAATGTAGTTCTCCCAAGGAATGGGAAGAAAATGATACTTGATGAAAACAAATAGAATGGATGTGATAGAATAATAAGAATGGTCTTGAAATATGGAAAGTGCATGGGATAAAAATCCAAAAAGGATGGGGAAACTAAGTGACAAGTGATTTACTTTCAACTTAGTAAGGGTTCTCAGAATCCTTTAGGCAATGAAATGGTCAATGTTTTTGGTTTTTTCTATCAATTTTACGAATGTTTTTGGAATTATTTTAGAGTACCTCAACTTAATAGACAATGATGATACACTAAATGTTTCAATCTTATAAAATGGTGAGAGCATTAAAATTTAGGTTGTTCATAAAATGTTGAAAGCATGGCTTAGGTTGCTCGTAAAATGGTGAGAGTGTTCAAACATAGGTTGCTCACAGAATGGCAAGAGCATGGCTTCAATTGCTCACAAAATGGTGAAAGCATGGCTTAGGGTAACTAAGCTGACATCAAAAAGTATTGTGCATTACCTACATAGTCCCAGAGTAGGACCTCAAGTCATTGTAGGTTTACCCTACAGTAGAAGAATTTTACTAGTGTAGTAGTCAATTCAAACAAAACATGCATAATTGGTAAAAAGTCATAGTATGGCATAGGAAGTGGCAAGTTGGTATATCAAGAATTAATAAATAATTTTTTCCCCTAGTTTTCCCATAGGTAGTTATAATTAGGACACAAAAACATGCATCAATGGTACTAATTTTTCCAAAGGTGGTTATAATTAGTAGCAATACCAACGATAAGAAAGGAATAACAAACAAAGGATGAAATTGCAAAAACTTCTATCATACTACTCTAAAATATTATCTCTGTCAAAATTACTCAAAAAAAATGATGAAACTGATTAGGTTCCTTAATGCTGAAAATGTGTAAAGAATGGAAAAAACCAAGGTCAAATAGGCTAGGCTTTAGAACACATTTGGTTGATAGATTAGAAATGTAAAGTGGATACAATTAAGAGGATGAATAAAAATGATATTTTTATAAAGAATAATAATTATAAAATGGCACCACTAAAATAGTCCTTACAGATAATACACCTTACCTCTCAAGCATAGTACCGCTTGAGGTTAATAATATTCATTAGCTTAAGAAGTTCATCTCCATCTGGTGTGGCAAGCCTATATGCTCCTAATCCATTATATAAAATAATGATGAAAGATACTATCTAGTTTGGTTTTAATTTACCTTTATGTTTCTTCTTATCCATGGTATTATTTTGGTTTTCTTTAATAACAAGATAACCAAGTTCAAATATTCTATACTTGACACACTAATTTTAGTGGCCTTTGAGTTGATTCTAATATGCTTGAATATTTTTTAGCATATCTATGCATTTTTCATTAGGTAGGTCTAACTCTTATAGGTGAGCTACTCGATGGTCATGATCATCTAGGGCATGATTGAAAGATATGCATAGTGAAGGTATTTTGTCATCAATGGGAAGGATGGATTTAGTACCATAAATAAGTGGGTATGGAGTGGCTCTTGTGGAAGTATATTGATTTGTATGATATGCCTAAAGGATAGGTAATATCTACATATGTCAATCATGATTGGTATCCTTGAAAATATTTTTGAGAATATTGAGAATGGTTTTGTTTGATGTTTTAGCCTGGCCATTACCTTGAGGGTAATATGCTATATAAAAATGTTGTGTGATGTTATATTTGATACATAACTTGTCAAAATCCTTATTCTTAAATGATCCTCCATTAGTAGATATAATTTTAGAGGGGATGCCATAGTGGCAAGTAAGATGGTTAAAGATGAATTTAGAAATTTGCTTTCCAGTAATGTAAGTGAGGGGTATAGCTTCAACCCACTTAATGAAATACTTAGTGGTGGTAAGGATATGTTTATGGCCATCAAATTAAGTGGGGTTGATCTTCCTAATGAGGTTGATTCCCCATGTAGAAAATGTCCATGGTGTCAACATTAGTTTTAGAGTTTGGGTTGGGGCATGAATTAGATTAGCATGTTTTTGACATTTGTCACACTTCTTTACATATGTAGTTGCATCTGCATGCATCATGAGCCAATAATAAATAGTACAAAAGAGATTTTTGGATAGGATTACCTTGCTATAATGATCTCCACATACCCATTCATGAACTTATCTTAATGCTAGCATAGACTCTATCAAAGTTAAACAATGAAGCAAATTTCCATCAAAACTATAGTGGTAGAGGGTGGATCTGAGTAAAGTATAATGAGTGAAGTGATGGATAAGGGTTTTAGTTTGTTTTCAAGATAGGTTAAGTGGTAGAACTTGGTAATGAAGGTATTTTTAAAGGTTTGAGTACCAAATAGAATTAGTACCAATAATATCACAATCATTACCACAGTTAAAGGTTCATGAGCTAGTGCGACCAGATTTTTGAGAAAGAATTGATACTCTTTAGATTTTTATATTTGTTGAATCAAGGAGATGATAATAGCCATGGCATCAACAATTATATTATTATCCCTTAGTATATTATCAAATTGGATATTTCCAATTTATTGTTTTAGGGTACTAACCATTACCTTATATGGAGCTAACTTTTCATCTTTGGTTTGGAAATAGTAGATGACCTCATTAATGATTAATGAGAATCACCATAATCTTGGAGATAAGATATGTTCCATTATACTACATTTTAAATTCCTATGATAAGTGCTTCATACTCAACCATGTTATTTGTATAAGGAAAACTGATTCTAAATGATTTAGGGATTAGATCCCCTTGTGGTGTAATAAAATAAGAGGCCTACCCCTGATCCATGTGCAGTAAATGAACCATCAAAATATAGCTTCAAATGTTTCTCCTCAAGAGGTGTGTCAATGATAGTAATTATGGATTCATCAAGAAAATGAAATGTGAGTGGCTTTGTGTTTGCAAAGGGTGCTTGAACAAGTTGATCTATAAGGACCTATCCTTTGATTGTCTTTTGATTTTCATACTCTATGTCAAACTCACTAAGAAGCATGATCCATTTGGCCATTATACCTTGTAAAGTTGTCTTAGATAGTAGATACTTGAGTGGATTTAATTTTTAAATGACCATGGTATTATTTTTAAACATGCAATGGCATAGTTTCTGAGCTATAAAGACCATGGATAGATAAGATTTTTCAATAGGTGCATAGTTGTGTTCATATGTGACCAAGGTAAGACTTAAGTGGTATATTTATATCACGCTAAGAAAAAAGTGCCCCCAAGGCATTGCCAATAGTTTATAGATACAACAAGAATGACCTTCTTAGAATAGGAGGTAATAAAATAGGTGGATTAGCTAGATAGTCTTTGAGTTATTGAAAAGCTAGTTTGCAATGATCATGCTAGTGAAATACAACTCCCTTCTTCATAAGATGTGTAAATGGATTATTCTTGGATACTAACCAAGAGATGAAGCATCAGATTGAGTGGATCTTACCTTGTAAACTACAAAGTTTCTTCAAATTAGTTGGTGGTGGCATCTCAGTTATAGCATGGACTTTAGCTAGATCGACTTCAATCCCTCTATGAGACATGATGAATCCAAGTAATTGACCTAATGTTACACTAAAAACACATTTATTTAGATTGAGTCTAACTTTTTATTCTTGAAATATTTCAAATATCTTACATACCACTGCTGGAAGGTGAGCCCTAATCTTAGATTTTCCTAATATGTCATCGACATAGTCTTCAATAATATCATGCATCATATCATGGAATATGATAGTCATGGCCATTTTATATATATCTCTAGTATTCTTAAGACCAAATGACATGACCTGATAACAAAATGTTCCCCATGGAGTGGTGAATGTTGTTTTATGTTAGTATTTTGGTGTTATTCTAGTCTGGTTGTATCTTGAAAAACCATCCATGAGTGAAAGCATTTCATAACCTATTACGGAGTCAAAAATCATATCAATATTAGGTAATGGAAAGTCATCCTTAGGAAAAACTTTTTTTATGTCTTAAAAATTATTATAGATTATGATTCCTTCTTGTTTTTTGCTAATAAGTACAACATTAGTTATCCATTCTAAGTAGTTAATGGACTGGATACATCTTGCTTCTAAAATTTTGTCCAACTCTTTATTTACCAAGACAATAATTCAAGGATGCATCTTATGTAGCTTTTGTTTCACTAATTTGGCATCAAGATTGACCATAAGGTGGTGTAAAACCAAGGCAAGGTCTAAACCTAGCATGTTAGAATAATCCCATGCAAAGATATCTATAAATTCTCTCAAAAAGCTGTAAAGATTTCATGTTCCTCCTCAGTAAGAGACATGCCTAATTTTATCCATTTTAGGTCGATGGAGTCTTGATGTTTACCTCTATTGTATCTTTAACTAGAAGGGTCAAATCATCTTGTAGGATAGTAGGCAAAAACTTGAACTATTGGAATATATCAAGGTCCTCTATTAGGACTTGCTTTTCAACATCTCCTAGGCATGATTAATCTGAGTCCCCCCCAATGGGAGATCTAGCCATGTGAAAAAAATAGTTAGAAATTATTGAAGAATTTGATCAAATATTTGTTGTTGCACAAAACTCAACCTAGATTCATAGGAAAGTTCATCATTGGTGGTCTCTTGGTCTAAATTTGAAGAAGAATGAACACCCCCATCTAATGGCACCTAAAATATGTTTTCACCACTAGACTGGCCTTTATCTTTACTTTTTCCCTAGTTATAAAAACACCTAAAAGAGGTTTTCACTTTGGGATCTCAATGTCTTATTTTTATTTTTTAGCTAAGGGTGTTCACCCACTCTCCAAAATAGGCTTCAAGTTTTAATGTAATTGAGAATCTTGATATATGATCTCCCAATAGAATGTTGTCTCTAAGGCCTAGAAAATCATAGAATGCATTATCATTCTAAAACTCATTAACTAGTAAACTAGATTCTTTTTGGTCCCATTCGATTATTTAAGGATAGTATAATAGTAATGGGTTATGAAAAATGATTGGGGTAAGAGTACATATGACATTATTATCAAATAGATTAGTCTTCACTAGGTAATCAAAGGTGAGGTTATGATTAGGCTCTACTTTTCTATCAGCATCATCATCACTATCCATCAGTGATGGAACTCAAATAAGGTATGTGGGCTCACCCCTAAGTGATTTAAATCCAAGTTCATAGGGTTTTTTGAACTTAGTCATGGAAATTGGCTCAATGGTTCCTTGTTGATTCAATCTAAGGCCTCTTCCTTCATAACATTAATGACCCATGATCCTATTTGGAATAGGATACTTTGCACTTTTATAACAATCATCTTTGTTATCATTATACAACCATGATTCATCCCCTTTAAGAGGATATGGCTCTAGACTAGATGCTAGTACAAACATGTCAAGTCCTTTACCTTTGTTATTTTGTTTCTAATGCATGTATCGGGTAACTTTAGGTCATCTAAAGGTCTTTGGATTTTGAGGAAGATTGGTAATATGTAAGGTATCATGGGTCACATACTCCCCTGGGTCATTATCTAAAATAGTGAAATGATTGGAAGCTTCAAGAGGTGTTGTATGGGAAAGGGAATCCAAGGTATTAAGATCTATGTAATTATCATGTGGAGAATAAATAAGTATGGCATTTACTTTATTTTTCTTAGAACTTGGATTCATGTCATATTGGTAATTATAGCTTTAAAACTTAGCCTCAAGATGTTTGCAATGTTCATATGGGTGAAAATCTTTTGGAATATTTACTTCCATCCCTGAGTGGGAGAACTTGATACATTGGTGTAGTGTTGATGGGATTGCATGAATCTCATGTAACCAAGATTGACCTAGAATCATATTATATGATAACTCAAGATCAGACACATGGCAAAGTGTATCATGGGTTAAAGGCCCAATGATAACTAGTAAGTTAATGGTGCCTTATGATTCTCTCTCTTGATTATCATAGGATTTGATAGTTATCATTTTTGGTTGGAGATCTACCATGGTGTGCCCAAGAAACTTGATGAGCTTTAGAGACACTATGTTGAGGCATGATCCATTGTCTATAAGGACACATTTCACTTTATGTTAATTTATATAAACTTTTATATATAATGGATTACTATGGAGTGGGCCAAGTGAAGACATATGGCTATGGTTAAATGTGACATGTTGGGTTAGAGCTAGATGTCCAAATAAAAATTGAAATTTATTAGGGGAGATGTCACTGGCAATAGTGGATTGGGTTAAAAAATCATTCAAAATGTTATTGTGGATTGTTGACATTTGTATCAAATCTAAAATAAAAATTTGTCCTAGTATCTTTTCTAATTGTTCCACAACATCAAACTTTTTGTCTTGGTCAATGGTAAATGGTTTATTCTGAGGATAAGTGGTTAGTTCAATAACAGATAAAGTGGTAGATGGTTATGGACCAGGGATAGTAATCTTTGACCTCTAAGTTGTGATATCATAATTAGGACTAGATACTGGACCATAATTGCTTAAAAATGATGGGAATGGTGTGGGACTAAATAAGACAAGTCTTGATCACTAGTACACTTGTATGTGGTCATGTGGCAAGGGTGAGTTATCAATATATGGTCCAAAAGTGGGAGTTTCAATTTGTTGATTTGCCTATGTGTAGTCTCAGGTTAAAGAAGGATTATCCATGTAATTTGGCTAAGTAGTATTATTTAGAAATGGTCTAGATTGATTAGTTCTCAATCTAAGATTAATGGATATGGTACTAATGCTACCCCATGTAATATGACCTAAAACCCTATTATATTCATGTGTAATTGCATTGTAGGTTTGTTGGTTATTACTATTTTGACCTTGGTTTTGTCCATTCTTTTAAAGTTGCGAGTTTTGTTGTTGATTCTATTGATTTTTCTCATTTGGCCTTAAATTTTAAAACTATTGATTTTGTTATTGCACCAATCGGTGTTATTATTATTCTTGTTAATTATTATGTTTTTATTGTGTGTTATGTTGTTATTGATTATTATGTTGTGGAAAGGGGTTTTGATAAATCCCAAAGTTTGATTAGAGGTGGAATCACCATTATCCAATGTTATCTCCCCATTCTCAAACATATTCCCAATTAAATGGTTGATTTTCACACATCTTCATAAATTATGCCTATTAACCTAATGATATTCATAGAATTCATTTCTTGGTACCAATCGGGATAAGGAATTACTTACAGATAATGCTTTGCTATAGGCCAACTAATCATATTATCAGTGGTAAGTTTGTGAAATACTAACTCAATAGGCTCTCCTAGGTCACTAAAGACATGAGGACTAGGAACTGTTCTCTTTGGATTAGGGGTTTACAATGGTAAAGGTTGTTATATTTTTTGTGTAGATCTCTATTGTTATACTTATGGCATTGGTTGGAGAGGTTATTGGGTAAGAGTAAGATGAAAAGGTGGTGTAGAGGATGTTTTCACTATTTGTATATGATGTGACTTAGTTACTCCATTACCCACAACATTCATATTTTGGTTGAATTGCTTTGGTCTATCTTGGTTATTGGCTTGGGCTAGTTGTGATGCTTACGCTTGGATTGGATGTTGGTTTTTTTCACTTCCTTGATTGGTACCTTGATTTTGATTAGTTAACATAAGATTGATGATCACGTTATTAATAAGGGCTCACTCAATCAACAAGCCTTTGTTGATGATCTCCTTGAAAGTATGTGCACATTGTAGTTATAGATGATAAGATATCTCACTATGTAAATTTTTAGTAAATATAGTAGCTAATTGTTTATCTAGTAAACTATGGGTGAATTAGCTTATAAGGGCTCTCCATAACTATATTTAACTTGAAAAAATATCACCAACCTTTTTTTATGCATGTGTTAAGTCAACCAATGAAATATCATGTTTGAGATTATAGGAAGTGTTGCCTAAACTTATTAAAAAGATCATCAAAATTTATTACTGAATTCTTGGGAAACTTTAAGAACCATTCTAAGGCTTGTCTAGCTAAGCTCCTTAGAAACAAAAACAAAATGTATATATCACTATATGCCATTGGTTGACATGCAACAAAAAGTTTAGTTTAATGGGCCTTAGGGTCACCTTTCCCTTTGTATTTATCAAATTTTGGTGGTTTGTATCCTAGAGGAAATGATATCCATAAGTACATCATGTCAAATGGATAAGAACATATGTCATCCAACTTAAAATTTTTTCTCTACTTCTTAACATGAATGGTAGTAATTACATCCTTCATCTATTGTAATTCTTGGGATAAGAAACTAGAAGGGACATTGGTTTGAAGGAGAATATTAGTTTGGGTAGATGGTTGGGAGGTCACAAGTGGGACACTTTGACTAGGGTATGATGGAGATATCTATTGGGGTATATTGGTTTGGTTGAGAAATGGACTAGGGATATGCATACATAGATTAAGATGTACTTGAAATTGCACATTTAGTTTTGTGATATTCTAGTTTGGGTTGGCTATGAAGGTTTGACTTGGAGGATTTTGTGGTTGGGATGGAGGGATATAACTATACTATGCTTGTTGTGGTTGAAAAAGGACATGTTGCTAACTAATTAAACCTTGTTTTTTGGTGGGAACTTGTGAGCCAAGACCCTATCTCTAAACTTGTGACACATTTTGAACCAATTGTTGTCTAGTAGGTACTTGAAAAATATGATAGCCTCTTTATTGAATGAATCCTTGTTGGGAAGTGAAAGCATATTAAAGATTAAAAATCTATAATTGACTAGTATTTACATGTTTTTAGATAGTCATAATTTGGTTTTGGATTGGTACACTAGTTTGTGACTGAGGAGGTGTATTTTCCACTACTTGATGAGGTGGAATATTAGTTGACCCTTGTTGAGGTGGCAATATATTCAACCTCTATTGCATTGGTACATTAGATTGTGATTTTTTTGTGGGATACTATTTTTCCCTTATTGATGAGGATTAGGCTTCATCACATTCTATTTTTGAGGTGTGATATTGGTTGCTAGTTGACTACCTAATCTTATTGGTTGCACACTTGGTGAAGCAGTTGGTTGAAGTTGAGAAGTGGGTGGTGAAGGTTAGGGTGCAGAAGCTCCTATTCCTTGGTATGATGATCCACTCATGGTATTAACTATAGACACATGTTGTTGATTATATTTTTGTGTGTTATTACCATTTTTATTTGGATTGGATGTTACTTACACATTGTCCACTATATTTTGCTCATTATTATGCATAGAAGTAGAAGACACTTATTCAATAATGGGCATATGCAAAAAGTTATCTATAATTTTTTTTTATACTAATGGGTCTAAAATATCATTATCTTGACTAGCTAACTCTATCAAAACTCCTATTGAAGGAACTAAGTCTCTAAGAGGTTTGATCACCATGGTCATCTGATTAAAATTATGTGCTAGATTCAAGTAGGTTTGATATGTCATTTACAT
This sequence comes from Torreya grandis, assembly GCA_037957365.1. Classification (NCBI taxonomy): domain Eukaryota; kingdom Viridiplantae; phylum Streptophyta; class Pinopsida; order Cupressales; family Taxaceae; genus Torreya; species Torreya grandis. Next base: position 1,015,363 of record JARHVA010002021.1, read on the forward strand.
TTGGTTAAAGTGGTCTTCCATGATGTTCTTACCTCTATTAGGAATATTAGGGACCTAATATGTTGTTTTGAATAGAGCTAAGAGATTACTAGAAGAATCTTGTTGATCATAAATTATGTTGTGGGCCATTCTTACTAATCTTGGTACATTTTCATGGGGGAAGTCTATTGGAAAATTGTCCCCTATCTCTATGGCTAGAACAAAAATATCATATTTATTCTCCAAAAAATGATACTCAAATTAAAAAGGATCATAAGTAGAAGGAATATTAGCAAAGCATGACTATTGAAAAATTGGTTCATCAACTGTGGGTATTGTAGATAGGTATTGTGCAGTTTGTTCTTGGTCTTGTTTTGAATAAGGTAGTGCATTAAACAAATAGTTAGCCAATGGATCTTTGTTTTGTGCCCCTAATTGATTATTATAATAGGGATAAGGATCCATCTCATAAGTAATATTATCTGCATAGGGGTCTTACACCATTTCTTATTGTACAACCACATTACTAATCCCCAGATTGTACATGAGTCCACTACAAGTGTAATAATACATGTTGGGATCCATAGTAAATGTTTTTATAATAAAAGGTCAAAGAGCTCTACAAACTCTAAAAAGGCAATGTCTAAAATTTGATGTTCAAACTTGGTCTAAATTCATCAAAAGGATCAAAAAGGTTTATGCAAATATTTATGAGGAAGCAAGCTAGCGTTAAATATCTAATAATTCATGGTTTACACAAAGATAAGTAAGTAAAATATACCAAAATTCAAAATGCCAAACTCTAAGTTCAAAATGTTTTAAATTAGTCTAATCTAGGAAAAACAAAAGTTTCTAGGTCTTTTGGCCAAATGTAGTGTCAAAAGCTAGGCTCAAACAAGGCATGTGCTAGGACTCTTGGGCCAAATGACATAAAAATATAGACTTTGAAATAAAAATGATTTTTAATCTAATGATTTTGAAACACTTCTAAAAAACACTAGGCATTTGAGTTTTGGATATAAACTTGACCAACTAAGTATGAAGTATGAAACAAAAAGGAACTTTGAATCATTTATTTTCACATAAATTATGGCATAAAATTAGGCTTTTTTTAACAAATAGGCTAGACAAATAGTGAATATTTTGACCATGCTAGACAAATATTTTACTAAAGGTATACCTAGATTGGTTTTATAAAAAATGCAAAAAACTTGGACTCTATGCAAAAAGGTTTTTTAAAGAAATGGAGAAATGATTTGAGCAATATAGCCATGCTAAAATACTCAATAGATATAACAAATTGTTTGTTCCAACAAATGTCAAGGCAAAGACAATTAATCACAAATTTGGAAATGTAACACTATATTTCTCAAATTATGCACATACTCTCAAAGTTTTTGGCAATATCTCTAAGGCAAGAAGTGTTACACTTGAATGGTGCCAAGACTCATGAAATTATAATAGTACCACCAACTTTCAGTTTCATAGACTCAAAGTGCAAGTGTTTATCATGAAATGACTCAAGTAAAACTATGATGATAAGTGTTATTATGAGTCTCTAAAATGGCCTTCAATCCAAATGAGAATTTAAACCCAAGTTAAAAAAAATTTATAATGTAAATGGCAAACCCAATTTATTATACCAACTTTTAGAACTCAAAAAGGTTCAATTTTGAATGTGAATTATCAATGAAGGACTTTATAAAAAAATTAGGCAAGAAGGTCTAAACTCATGTAGGCAGCACAACTACGCCAAAGTTGATGACATGACTTACAAGAAATGGTGATAAATTTGAACAAGGCAAAAAATGAAGATTTATGTAGGTAACTTAATGCCTCCTTATTCAAAAAAAATTATAGACCATGTGTTTGGTTTGTATTATTTGGTTACACCAAGTTTTGAATCCAAACAAAACTCTAATCTAGGACAAAACCAACTAACTAATCTCTTTTAGATCTTAAACTAACAAGGTTGCTTGGTATTGTTGGAATCCACCAATATACACCATTTGAGAGGATTTTAAGTGTTCATTCAAAATTAAATACACATTATATAGTAGGCTTTTTACACCCCCCTCCTCTCAAATGACAATACTATGACATGGACCTTGAGGCACACCTTGCACCAACAACACTTTCATCACAAGTGGATATTTGTCTAAGATCTACAAGTTTATGAAAATTCTATGGGAATAAATTACATAATGACATTCACGTCAAATAATGCAAAACAAAATAATGGATTTTGGGTCTATATCACTTGGCTTATTGAAAAAAGGTCTAGTCTTTTTTACAACCACTACATCCTATTATTCATTCAATATAGTGTGATGTCCAAAGTGCCACTATGTCTCATGTGAAACTCCAATATGGAGCCACATGAAGTCAGTGTTGGGAGGTGAAAACCCAAGTCAAATCTTCCCTAAAGAACTCATGGGAGGTAATGAAGTCCCCCTTGCAAGCTAAGTTTACATGAAAGTAAAGAAATCATAAAATAGAAAGACTTTAGGGTAGTTTTCAAGGTCACCCAATACTTTTACATGTTTTTGGGGAGTGCTTTAGATGATGTTCTTTCTGTGCCTTGGACTAGGCAATTTACAAATAAGGGAAGCACTTTTGATTCTAAGGGTTCCATAAAGGGGATAAATGGAAGAGCATACATGCAATATCCTTTTATTTTATGAAAAAAAAGTGATAATTGAAACAATGAAAACAAAATTGACAAGTGTGTTCAATTTTAAGCCTAAATGAAAGATTTTGTGGTGTTCATTTGACCCCTTAGTCTTAAAATTGTAAACTTTGAAAACTAATTCTAAAAACTTACTTAATCACCTAAATGTTATATTAAGCACCAAAATAATGTTCGTAGTCATTTTAAATCATACAAAAGATGATTTAAACATGTTTTAGCAATTTTCCATGTTGGTTCTATTGACCATTTTCACATTACCAGTTTGTGTTTTCCCTTTGGCTCTTTCATTTCTCCCTTCCTCATTTTTTTTGTTTGGTCACTTGCTTTGTTATTTGTCTTTTCCCTTCAACCTCTCTTGGTTTGAGCTCTTTTTCCCTTTGCTTTATTTTACTTAGCCTTTCTTGTTTTGTTTTTCCCCGAAGTGCCCTTAAAAAAAAACTTGAAGGGCCACTTCCCTTCGAAGTACCCTTCAAAATTTTTTGAAGGCAATTTCTTGCCTTGCTTTCTCCCAAGTTCCCTTTGGATTTTTTTCTAAGGGAACTTTTTCTCCAAGTGACCCATTAAAAATTTTCTAAAGGGCACTTTTTCATCTATGTGCCCTTCAAAACTTTGTTGAAGGGCACTTCACCTTGTCCTTTCCTCCAAGTGTCCCTTTAGAATTTTTTTGAAGGGCATTTTTGCCTTGGTCTTTCCTAAGTACCCCTTTTGATTTTATCTAAAGGGACATTTTGTCGAAGTGCCCTTTGAGATTTTTCCCAAAGGGTCACTTTTGACTATTTTCATTAAGGTTACCCTTTGCGATTTTTTCTCAAAAGGCCCTTTATCCATATCCTACCCTTTAGAAAAGTTCCAAAGGTTTATTTCCTTTAGAAATGACCTTCGAAATTTTTTGAAGGGACCTTGAGGCCCTACCTAGGTGTCCTTCAAAAAATTTCTGAATGACACTTTCCCAATTGTCATTTAGGGAAAGTTCCCAAAGGAACCTAATGGTTTCCCATGTATTTTTCCTAAATCAAATATCTTGAAGGAATTGCTTTAGATAAATTGTCTGAAGGAATTAATTTGGGAAAATTGCCATGACCAAAGACACAAAATAATAATCTTGACACAAATTTATTCCTATGACATGCCGTAGAACATCAATTTTGGTGCAACCAACTAGTAGTTGGGATTTAAAGACATGACATGCCACATGATGTCAAATTTAGGGTGACCAACTAGCTAATGGGTTCACATTGATGACATACCACAGGATGTCAAATTTAATGTAAGGAACTAATCATTGGGGTGCAAGTTGATGAAGTGCTGCAAGATGTCAAGTTCATGCCCAATGTCTTCAAGTAAAAAGTGAAGTCACTTGAAAAACTTGAACAAATCTATAGTTTAAATTGGGAGTTTTCAAAGGCTTAACTTATAACTTTTATAAGTAATGAGCCTTAAAGAACTTGAATGAGCAAACAAGGAGTAGAAGGACTCAAAAAACCTAAAAGGGTCTTAAGAAAAGCAACATTGGGTTTTCAAAATATCTTTTCTTATAAAATTTTATAAGTATAAGTAATCAAAAAACATAAAGAAGTAATAAATTTAAAGCAATCCCAGAGCTTGAATGGATTTGCATGTGCAAGTTTAAATTTCAAGGCTACTTAGGTCAATGAGCTTGGCCCCAAAACATGGTTCATGATGAATGATCAAGAAAATTAGAAGCTATGACATGACTTGTCAGAGATAGATGGAGGATGATCTAGAGGTATTCATGCTAAGAAAATCAATGACTCAGAACCATGATATGAGTCATTCCTTAAGGACCAATCAAGAGGGAATGACAAAGCCAAACTAAATGAAAGTGACTTTTTCATGCCATTGTGAATATTTACAAGCCAAAGAGGAGTGGTTGGGTACTAAAAGAGATTTTTAATAGGTGTCTCCATTGATAATGACCATTTTTGGCACCTTCTTAGAGTATCTCATTTCTATTGGCAATTATTGGGAAGCATCTTTAGGGGAAAAGCAAAGGGTGTTTGAAAGAGTGACATGGATCAAACAAAATGTCAAAATAAGCATCTTTGGTAGGGTCAGTTGCAGCCAAAGATGGAGACCTCCAATAGAACCCATTTCCTTCCTTTGATGCCAAATGCCTCCCTCCTCTCTCTCTCTTTACTATAAATAAGACCCTTGGGCTATTGTTAAATCATCCATAGATAGTATAGTGAAGCCTTGTTATTTTGTTTTTCCATTTTCTTGCCTTTGAGAAACAAAATTAGTCTTTCACCTTTTTAAGTTTTTGATATTTGACTAGGTATGGAAGAGATATAGAGTGATAACAAGTGATGTGTTATCCTTCCATCCTTTGTCCTTCATGATTTTGAGTAAAGAGTCAATCTAACAAGTCATGTAGAGTGTATTTTATTTGTATGAGACCTTGCATGTGTAACCCTTTTTTGGAATATATAGGTTGTTATTTCATTCCTTTACCTTGTTTACTCTCATTCAAATTTGTCTCTACATTGAAATACTTATGTTGGAATCTTCTAGAGCTTGAGATATAGACTATATTTTGTTTTATTGTGCATAATTATAAGGCATACATGTGGATACTAATTCTTTGTGTATCACCACTTCAGAATATGATTTCATTTATGCAAACTCTTGACTTTTTTCATTCATACAAGCTGGTTCAATAGTTTTATTTCACAAAAATCTAATATAGGTAACTAGCCCTCTCAACCCAAAGGTTCATTTCCACTTATAGGAACATTCATAGGCTTGGAAATGTCCCAACATTACCTAAATCTAGAGGAGGCCTAAACAACCCTCTTCTAGGGTACAAAATTTGGAGACAATAGTTATGGCACACCCTGTGGGATCAAGTTTTATTGCTAAGTCAAGGTGAACATTGGTCTTGACATGCCTAAAGTAGTATAAATTACCATAACCAAAAATTTGGTTAATCCAAAAGTGTGTTAATCCTTGGTTCTAGACCAAGTTTTAGACATTATCCTACATGGTCCTCACCCTAAACCACTCCTATCCCTATTAAATCCTTGGTAAGGAGGTTTTAGGGAAGAAGAGGAAGAGATTTAATAAGTTCAAGGAGATGAAGAAATAGAGGATCAAAGGGAAAGAAGAGAAATAAGGGAAAGAGGAAAGATGGATAAACATCATCCCTTCCCTACTTTTAATACCCAAAACCCAATAAAGCTTCCTACATATGACCCCATCCCTCTGAATGCTACAAAAAAACTTCTTATTTTTAATGGGGAGGGTCTTGTTACCCCATCTAAACATATTAGAGACATCTCTAATTTTTGCAATTTCCATAATTTTATTAGGGCCAACATAGCCATTAGGCTACTTGCTATGTATTTGAAAGACAAAGCACTTAACTAGTATAGAGCATTGGAAAGGGGTTGATTACAAGTTGGGATGGATTTAGAGACCTATTGGTGATAAGATTTGAAAATAAGATTGATCATGCTTCCCTAATACATTAGCTAAATCTATAAGAAGAGGTCCAAATGAATTCATGGGAGTTTTTAATGAGATATTTCAAACAACATGGTATAGGCTACCACCAATCATGAGACCTCCTCCTATATTTGTGTTCCCAACATACCTAAAAGGGATTGGTATTGATGTTGCTATTATGTTGTAGTTAATGGGAGGATTCACTTTTCTAGGTGTATATGAGCTAGAAATTGAGGCTGAGAATAGCTTAATTGAAGTTAGAAGACTTCCTCCAAGACTTTCCATGACTTTTTTGTCCCAAAATTTAGTTGAATCTCAAATCATGTCATAAATTCCCAATTCCAACATGAAGCTAAGAGCCTTTCCCAAGAAGGTGGATAATATTGTGGACAAGGATGAAGAAATTAGATCATTAAGAGCTCAGCTTAAGCAAGCTCAATATCAAGCAAGTGCTCCTCTTAATGCATAATATTATCCTCAATGAGGATATAGATATCCATCCCAATATAATTATCAAGGTAGAGGACAAAATAAACAATTTTTCAATAGGCATCTAAATGTAGATAATCCAAATTCTACTCCTCTCGTAAAAGGTTGATGTTCTAGTTCATGCAAATTTAGTGCAAGGAGAAGATCATGTGGACCAATGAGGGAAACATCAAGGTTAGTTTACACATGATGATGGCGTAACTAGTTATGATTTGACTACACAAAAGGAAGCTACTCCTTAGATGATATTATAAGAAGCATGTCCCATCTAAAGGGATAGTCATGGAGAAGGCAACATCCCAAGTGTGGGAATAATAAATTTTCAAGTAAAAGATGAATTTATGTTGACTCAAGGCATGTCATTTGTATCTAATATAAGGGCCAAGAAGAGATCATTAGGAAAATTCCAAGAGCCATGAAAAGCTCCAAGTGATGCCTTTCCAATGTTATAAAGCATCAATCAAAGTACTGCACCTTCTACAAACCATGTTCCTTAACAAAATTAGAATGTAAATATAACTACCAAGATTGCAACACAAGAAGTTATAGTTCCTTCATTATCATCAAAAATGTAAGAGAAATTGAATTATCCATATCTAAATATTACAGACTCATTGAATATCACTAAGACAATCATATCCCTTTGGGAGGTTCGACTTATGCTTGGTCAAAAGGAGGTTTTGTAAGAGAAGTTAGCAAGCATGCATGTGGCTCCTCAATATTCAAAGAATCATAGTGTAGCTCTCATAAATTCAAAAAATCATATTTTGTATCCTTCTACTAAAGCTAAAAATCCTCAACCTTTCTATCTCACACTCATTATGGGAGATAAGCTAGTCCACAATTGTATTGTGGATAGTGGAGTAAGCACTATTGTTGTGCCTAAAGTAGTGGCTGATAAGCTAGGTTTGAACTATGAGCCACATATTAAAGCCATGTTATAGATGGATGGAACTCCAACCAAGATGGTAGGATTGGTCAAAGGTCTGGAAGTGTTTTTACATTTCTACCCAGGCTTCCATATCATGCAAGATATTATGGTGGTGGACCTTCTAGCCACTTTGCTATATGTTTATCAAGGGAATTTATAGCCAAGATAGGAGGATACCTTTTTTCTGATTGGTCCTTTCTAGATTTCAAGACAAGGTATGGATCCAAGGTAACCATAAGGACTCATCCCTTAGAAATTTTCTACATTGATACATACTTAGAGGCAATGACAAATCAAAATTCTCTAATCAGAGGAAGAAATAGTCATGGATGGTGAAACATCTTCTCATCTTGAAGGTATCTCTGACCTCTATCTTGACAAGTAAAACACTAAAATACATGTCCTTGATCTTTACACTTTCATTGAGGAGACTAATTTGGGAGTTTATTACATTCATGAGGATAACATCCCAATTCCTTCACTCACCAATGAAGATCATGAGCTTGATGGCATGTGGGAAATGTTCTTTGATGGTTAAAAGAGAAAAGTAGGTGAAATAGCTGGTGTCATGTTGGTTTCTCCATCAAAGAATCACTAATACTCTTCTTATAGGTTTCACTTTAGTTAAACTTACAATGTGGTATAATATGAAGGCCTTATCTATAGTCTCCAATGGACAAAGAAGAGAGGAATCAAGAATTTGAAAATTTATGGAGATAGTGAGCTAGTCATTCATCAAGTAAGAAGTCAAGATACAACCAATAACCCCTTTCTCAAGTCCTAAAAATATATGGTATGATATTTACTTGAATATTTTTATGCGTTCAACATCTAACCCATACCAAGAGACTTGAACAAGTATGTTGATAGATTGGCCGTAATAGGAGCACATTTTGACTCAGTTGTTGATGTTGAACAAGAGAAGGATCAATCGCATATCAAGATCATTATGAGGCCTTATATTTAGATAATGAAGTTTCATGGTAAGTGTTTGAAAGTGATGAACATATTGCACACTTCTTACAAAATGAGGTAGGATTCTCTTCAAGAAATCAAAGGAAGTTGCATGATCATTATGAAGAGAAAATTATATAGCTAAAAAGAAATAAAATACCCAAAGGGCTGATTACCTTGGGGAGTGTCTTTAATGATGATGATAAAAATAATAACTAATTAATGAGGATGTCAACAAAAGAAGAGAACTATGATAGAGCTCTAATTTTTAAGGACAAAATTTTGAAGAATGGTAAGGTTTGTTCTCAGCTAGAAAGGCAAGCTCTTATTGCATTATGAAAAAAGTTTAATGACATCTTTGTTTGGGAGTACAAAGACTTTAAAGGCTTTGATCCAATTCTAGCTCATCACACCATTGAGTTGGAGGATGGAACTAAACTGGTAAGATAAAATTAAAGGCATATCAATCCCAAGGTAGAGGAACTCATGAAGAAAGAGCTAAAAAAATTGATTGAGTATATGATTATCTTTCCTATCAAGCACTCAACTTGGGTAGCCAAACTTGTGCCAATTCTAAATAAGAATAGATAAATTAGACTTTGTGTGGATTTTCATGATCTAAATAAAGTGTCTCTTAAGGATCACTATCCACTACCTTCCATGGAGCAAATTCTTCAAGTTATTTTAGGTTCTCAACATTTCTCACTTCTTGATGGTTATTCAGGTTTTAATCAAATATTGGTAAATAAAGAGGATAAATTCAAGATAGCCTTGACCACTAAGTGGGGTACCTCAGCCTACAAGAAGATGCCATTTGGTTTATCCAATGTTAGAGCTACATTTCAAAGGGGAATTGACATGGGTTTCAATGGTTTGATTAATAAGTTTTTTCTTGTTTAGCTTGATGATATAAATTTTTTTTCAAAGGATGTTTTTGATCATATAACACATCTAAGGAAAGTGTTTGAGAAGTGTAGAGAGTATGCCATATCCCTCATTCCAAAGAAGTGCATCTTAACTATCCATGAAGGTAAGATTTTGGGTAATGTTTTTTTTAAAGGAGGCTTATCTGTTGACCTCAAAAGGATTGAATCTATTCTAAGCTTGTATTTTACTCAACACAAGAAAGGGATACAAACTTTCTTTGGAATATTAAAAATTTGAAAGGAGGTTTATCCCTAAATTTGTAATTGTGGTAAAGCCTATCACAACCATGCTAAAAAGAAAGAAAATTTTTACTTAGATAAAGGAAGGTAAGAGAAACTTTGGGGAAATCAAGAAAGAAATTGTATCATATCCCACTCTCTTAAATCTATTTTTTCCTAAAGATTTCATACTTTACACTTTTGCTAACCTTGACACAATCTCAGCTATGCTTATGTAAAATAATGATGAAGATGTTGAGCATCCAATTGCTTTCTTTAGCCAAGGCTTCGAGGAATATGAAGCGAGATATTATTTTTTTGAGAAGAAAGCTTTAACCATTATTAAAGGATAGAAAAAACTTAGGCATATGGTGTCCAACAACAAGATTCATGTCATGGTTTCCCATCCTAGCACTAAAGAGTTTTTTCCTAAACAAGGATTTTAATGAGAAGAGAGTTGGATGGATCACAAAAGTGATGGAATATGACATTGACATCAAGGTAACTAGATTGGTAAGAGGAAGTTTTTTGTGTGAGAACTTAGCATCTAAATTTCAAGAGCCATAATAAGAAGATTTAGTAAATCAAGTTCAAGACCAACTAACTCATCAAACACAAAATCAAAGTTGGACGTAAGACATCATTGTTTGTTTTAAAAATGGTCAGTGTCCCAATGGCTTGAACAAATCTCAAAGAAGGTATTTTAGGCTGAAAGTTATTCCTTATTGTATTGTGAATTGAATTATCTTTAATAATGATGTGAATAATGCTTATTCTTATGATGCATTAACAATGACCAATTTGATATGCTATTCAAAAAGTTCCATAATGGTGTAGATGGTGGTCACTTCTTTCCAAGAACAACTGCAAAAATAATGAGAGTTGGTTACTATTGGCCTGGTATTTTAAGGATTGTTATCAATGGGCTAAGGTTTGTCCTTAATGTACTTTCTTTATTGGCAAACAAAACCTTTATATTCTTGCATTGAATCCTATCCAAGTGGACCAACCTTTCATGCAATGGGGCCTCGACTTGATTGGCATGACCAATCCTCCATCAAGTGTTAGACACAAGTGGATATTTACTACTATGGACTACTTCATGTCCAGATGGGTAGAGGTTATTAATTTGAAACAAACCAAAGAGCATGGCATATCAAGCTAAAGATAGCCTTATGGGAAGATAGGATCACTCCCAAGAAGTCAATTGGTAATTCTCTTTTTGTACTTGTCTATGGGAGAGAAGATAGGCTATCCATATCATAAGAACTCCCTAAATTAGAACTTACACAATAGCTAGAATTGCTTGAAAACAATCCTATGGAGGTTAGATTGATAGAATTAATGTAGCTGTAAGAGGGAAGGGATGATGCACATAAATCTTTGAAACATCATCAAGTTCTCAGAAAAAAATACATTGACAAAAGGGCAAGAGAAAGAGTGTTTAAAGAAGGTGACTTGGTCTTGAAATGGGATGAAGATAGAGCAAAACTAATAAATCATAAAAAGTTTGATACTTTGTGGAGTGGTCCTTACATCATCAAGAAGTGCAAGCAAAGAAACTCCTTTCAATTATCCAAGATGGATGGAGAAGAGCTCCCTATTTTAGTGAATGGGAGCCATTTGAAGTCTTGTTTTTGACCCTTGTTGGCCATGTCTTATATATACCTTGTTTTGGTGTGCTTCATTTATTTGTGTTGTTTTCCCTAAGTGCTTTGGAGCACAATTGTTTCCCTTTTAGGTGTTTTATTTCCTTTTATTAGTTGTGCATGTGTCTCTCTAGCTTGTGTGTTCATCCATGGCTTGTTATTTTTACTCTTATTTTCCTTGCATGAATCCATGGCCAATATAAGGATTTAGGCAACTGGTATTATGACATAGAGGGCATGTTTCCCCTAGAAATTTCCAAAATGTTGACCATTTTTGCATGACTAGTTTATGTTTTCCCTTTGGCTCTTTCATTTCTCCCTTGCTCATTTTATGTGTTTAGTCACTTTCTTTGTTGTTTGTCTTTTCCCTTCAACCTCTCTTGGTTTGGGATTTTTTTCCTTTTGATTTGTTTGCCTTAGCCTTCCTTGTTTTGTTTTGCCCCAAAGTGCCCTTCAAAAAAGTTCCAAAGGGCCACTTCCCTTCGAAGTGCCCTTCAAATTTTTTTGAAGGTGCTTTATTGCCTTGATTTCCCACAAGTGTCCTTCAAATTTTTTTTTAAGGGAGATTTTTATCCAAGTGACCCTTCAAAAAAAATTTAAGTGAACTTTTTTGTCTAAGTGTCCCTTCAGAACATTTATGAAGGGCACTTTGCCTTGTCCTTTCCTCCAATTGACCCTTCAAAAAAAAATTGAAGTGCACTTTTTGCGCAAGTATCCCTTTAGATTTTTTTCAAGGGTACTTTTGCTATGGTCTTTCCCAGATGCCCCTTTGGGTTTTATCAAAAGGGACATTTTGTCCAAGTTCCCTTCAGGATTTTTCCTGAAGGGTCACTTTTGATCATTTTCTCCAAGGTTGCCCTTCAATATTTTTCCTAAAGGGCCCTTTGTCCATAGCCTACACTTTAAAAAAGTTCCAGAGGGCCATTGCATTTAGAAATTCCCTTCAAAAAAATTTAGGGGACATTATGCCCCTATCAAGTATCCTTCAAAACTTTTTTGATGGACAATTTACAAAGTGTCCTTTAGGAAAAGTTCTCAATGAAACCTAACTATGTCCCTATGTATTTTGACTGAAGCAAAAATCTTAAAGGAATTCCTTCAAACAAATTGTCTGAAGGAATTAATTCAAGAAAATTTCTATGACTAAAGACTTAAAACAATAAGCCTGACCCAAATGGATTTTAATGATGTGTCATAGAACATCAATTTTGATGCAGCCAACTAGCCATTGGGGTTCAAAGGCATGCCATGTTGTAGGATGTCAAATTAAAGGTGACCAAATAGTCATTGGGTTAACATTAGTGATGTGTTATATGACATCAAATTTAATGTAAGGAACTAGTCATTGGGGTGCAAATTGGTGATGTGCCACAAGACTTCAAGTTCATGCCCAAAGTCTTCAAACAAGAAGTGAAGTAACTTGGAAAACCTAAATGAATCTAAGGTGAAAATTAGGATTTGTCAAAGGATTGACTTATAAATTTTATAAGTAAGGAAACTTAAAGAACCTAAAGGAGCAAGCAAGGACTAGAAGGACTCAGAAAACTAGAAAGGGTCTTAAGCAAAGAAAAATTAGTTTTTTAAAAGAGATTTGCTTATAAACTTTTCCAAGTAGAAGAAATAAAAAAAATAAATGAGAAAGGAAGTTAAAGTAATCCTAGAGCCTAAATAGATCTGTAAGTGTAAGAAAAATGTTGAATGTTACTTAGCTCAATGAGCTTGGCCCAATGACATGGTTCACAATGAATGATCAAGTAAATCAGAAACTACCACATGACTTGTTAGAGATAGATGGAGGATGATCCAAAAGTATCCATGTCAAACAAATAAATGACTTATAACCATGATCTGAGTCATTCCTTGAGAACCAATAAAAAGGGAAGGACAAAGCCAAACTAAATGAAAGTATCTTTTTCATGCCATTATGTAAATCAACAAGCTAAGGAGTGGTTTGGCACTAAAAGATATTTCTAATAGGTGGCTCCATTGATAATGACCATTTTTGTCACCTTCCCCAAGTATCTCATTTCTATTGGCAGTTGTTGGGAAGCATCTTTGGGGGGAAAGCAAAGGGCATTTGTGAGAGTGACATGGATCAAATAGAATTCCAAAATAAGCATCTTTGGTAGGGTTAGTTACAGCCAAGTATGGTGACCTACAATAAAATCAATTTCCTTCCTTTAGCACCAAAGGCCCCCCTCCTCTATCTATCTTTGTTATAAATAAGACCCTTAGGCTATTGTTAAATCATCCAAAGATAGTATGGTGAAGCCTTATTATTTTATTTTTCCATTTTCTTGCCTTTGAGAAAAAAAACATTAGTCTATCCCCTTTTTAAGTTTTGTATATTTGCCTAGGTATGCAAGAGATACAGAGTGATAAAAAGTGATGTTTTATCCTCCCATCCTTTGTCTTTCATGATTTTGAGAAAAGATTCAATCCAACAGGTCATGTAGAGTGCATTTTATTTGTATGAGACCTTGCATGTGTAACCCTTTTTAGAAATATATAGATTGTTATTTCAATCATTTGCCTTATTTAATCTAATTCAAATTTGTCTCTACATTGAAATACTTATGCTGGAATATTATAGAGCTTGAGGTATAGTCTATATTATATTTTATTATGCATAAGTATATGGCATACATGTGGATACTAATTCTTGGTATATCACCATTTTATACTAGGCTTTTCATTTATGAAAACTTCTAACTATTTTCATTCATACAAGCTGGTTCAATAGTTTTATTGAATAAAAAGCTAATATAGGGATCTAGCCCTATCAACCTAGAGGTTAATTTCCACTTATAGGCACACCCATAGGCCTAGAAATGTCCCAACATTGCCCAAATCTAGAGGAAGCTTGAACAACCCTCTTTTAGGGTGTAAGATTGGGAAACAACAGGTCTTGTAAGAAAAATGTTAGTAAGTGGTTTAGCTTTGAACCATTTTTAAAGATGAAATAATCAACTTAGGAAAATGAGCTCTCAAGTTGACATAGTGGTGTAATACCTCTACTTGTAAGAGAAATCCCACTACTTGTAGCACAATCTTGTAACTTTAAAAGTTGCGGTATTGTAACTAACCACTAACCATTTAGTCATAATACTGTGACTCTAAATGATGATCTCACTACTTACAAGAAAATCCCACAAATTTAAAATGTGTAGTATTTCAAAACCATATGTGGTTTAGTCACAATACCATGACTCAGTTTGATGATCTCGCTAGTAGTAGGACAATGCTACCACTTTATGAGTTGTAGTATTATCACTTAACTGCTAATGGTTAGATAATATTGTGACTCAATTAAGCAACCTCATGAGTTGTAGATAAATCTCATGACTTTTAAAGTAGTGCTATTTTCATTTAACCTCTAACAATTAGTCATACTACCATGACTTGGTTAGACAAACTTGTAAATTGTAGGACAATCTCATGATTGTGTCTAGTCAAACCCACTACTGACCAAAAAAATGTGTTTTTCTCAAATTTTTCACTTTTTTGAGCCTCGCATTCAAAGATTATGCATAACAAAAGTTAGTGATTTGCTTTAAGGAACATTGTGATCAATTTTGTGCAGCTATTCAGGTCCCACAGGGCATGCTATTATGTGAACTAGGAATTTAACTAAGAAGGGGAGATTAGTATTGTGTTAGTGAATGAAATCAAATTAAAAACACACTAAACTAATACTTTCATGCCTAGTTAATAGGGTGAGCCTAATAACAAAAAAATGACAAACACAACTAAAAAGTAAGGAAAAACAAGAATCCTTCACCTTCCTTGGATGTTCCAAATGCTTTTATAGTAGTGGCTTGCTCATTTTATGCTCATGAAGTCTATTTCAATTAAGCTTGAAAATCCTCCACCTCCTCTTGGCACCTTTGGATTTGGATTAGCTTAGTTTGGAATAAATTCAGCATGGTAACACTAATTTCAATAGCTTTTGGAATCATTTGTGCATTATAACTCTATAGTATCAAGACTTAAAATTCATGTGGCAAGGCCTCCTATTTATAGATATTTGTTAATGGATAGAATCAACCTAAACCATCCATCTTAGAATTGAGATGTGTGGCTAAGGATTAATCTAATTTTACATTTAAAATTCATAAATAGACTCATAAATATTTGGAATAGAGGAGAAATTAAGAGGTATGGATGGCTTTGATGAGCTATGGGAGACATGAATCCTGATATTTGTGGCATTTCTGGCCTAGGGATGTCTTCCCAAGAAATGAGGTCACTTGATGATGCAAATATCAATATTCATTTCTAAAAACAAGTACTAAACAATTTTCCATAGAATTAATAATTAGGCTCTAATTTGGTTTAACTAGATCTTAATCATGATTAAGCACATTGTGCACAAATTACTGAAATTAATTAGAATACCTTACTATTGGTCTAAAATTTGGCTAGATTAGAATTGGAAGTCAATATTAGATGAATTCGATCCATTATACAATTTAATATGTTACCGACACAAAATAACAAAGGCACACATCTTGTGCAAGATATTTTATAGGAAAGACTAATCTAGATCACCAAGGTGCAAAATTGGCATTTTGACTCAGAATGATCTGATCAAAGTTAGATGGCTATAAATTACACTAACCCATTTATGGATACCCTAGCCAAAATCAGAACTTAACTATATTAGGTTCAAATATTTTAATGTGATTTAATATTTTTAGGCCAAATTGTACATTTTAGGTGGAAATTGGTCAAAATTTTGGTTGAAGGTTATCGATGGCTAGATCTAGGTGTCTACACTCTTTAGTTGGTTTTAATATTTATAATGACTCTAATAACGTTCGATAATTTCTTCATACTATGACTAACCTCTTAAAACTCTCTTATCACTTCACTCAACATCACACATATGATTTTTCATCATTTTATCTATGACAAGCCTATAGGTGCACTCTCTTAGGCTTAGACTCTCCCATGCCTAAAATTCCTTTCTTGATGTTATACTATAATTTAGCCTACTTGATCCATTTTATCACTATTAACTATGTATCTCATGTTTAATGATACCCTATCCATGCCTTGAGTCATGCAAATTGACTTAACCAACTTACTTTGGTCTTCAACAAGGTTCACATAGTCTATTAGGTCCCTGTGATAGGATTGTACCTTCACTCCTTCAATAGTCCTCATGAAAGCCTTATAAAATTTATTTTGAACCCCTATAAAAATTAATGTACCATATATCATCATTAAAAACAAATATCTTATTAGTTTATTAAGGTTCCAACTCCACATGCATAGAAAACCTCCTTCTAGGCTCTATAAGCCTAATAGTTTCTTTTAATGTTTTTAAGAATTTTGATGTTTCCATTATTTAATATATAATTTCAAAATTTTAAATCCTTCCCATGAGATATCACACACATTATGTGTCTTTTAAGACTCATTTCCCTTCATAAACCTTGGCATTTTATGCTTACCTTGTAAGTGGACCTGTAGGTGATTATTTTAGGCCTAAAGTTCTTATCACTCACTATGTTATTGATATCACTTTCTTGAATTATCCAATTTACATAATATTGAATTAAAATCCTCAAATTAAGAGTATTTTCAATGAGGAAACATTTAATACTTGTTAAGTATTTTCACATTTAACTTGTAGACTTACAACCTATTGGTATGCAAGGGACTATACTATCCCTTTATCACCTATGTTCTTCAAGAATATTGGAGAGATTTTGATTATTTTATTGGTATTACTCACCAATCATGGATATTTTATAGATTATTAATATTTGACCACTAGTCTAGCTACTCTAGTAATGCATTAAGATTTGTTCATTAGTCATAGGTTTGCTTGGATTTGTTCATTAGCCACTTATTATTAAGCATGGATTTGAGTTTTAGGATACTATATATATCCTTGACTAAGTTCATAATATGATACTTAATATAAAACCTTTTAAAATATTCCTTTAAAAGATTCCTTTATATGCCCATTCTCCTCAAGAAATTATTTTTTATTCCTCTTTGACCTTTTGGAGCTAATGAACCAAGCGATTAGGAATCTTTCCTTGACCTTTATAGAGGTTGAGTGATTTACCATAGAATTTCCCACATTTATTTCCCTAAAAATTCTTCATTATCTCTTATTTAGATGTTATAAAATGATGAATAGGTAGTTACAAAATTATTTCAACTTTTGAAAAGTAGTCTTAAGACATTTTGGTCAAGATGTATAGACAAGTACAAGTACCATGACATTATACAATTTTTAAATGATATAAAGAGACCCTTATTTAATAATATATTCCTTCACTTTTTATCTCCTCTAATAAGTCTCATTACAACATTGGAGCATATCATAAGACTAAAGAAAATGAAATACCTTAATCTCTCTAAAAGTACCTTAACTTCTCCAAATTACTTGAAAATGCAATGTCGTCAACTTACTAGGTCCACTCCTTAGTCTACTTGGTCAATTTGGAACACATTTCTTTTTGGAGGGTCACCATTATTCTTCTTTGACCATAATTTAAGCTTGACCTTGTCTTTCATAATCAAACCTTAACCTTGTCAAAGTTACCTTAATCTATGTTAAACACGTTTGAGGTGACCACATTGACTGACTTTGATGACAAGATTAGGTGAATTGACTCCAAATATAACCAAGACACTGTAAAAGACTCTAAAATCTACCAAGAACAACAAAATTCCTATCACTTTGAGACCAACCATAACTAAGGCAAGAATCTTTAGATGGCTATCAATAAAGTTAAGACCATTATGATCAACCTTTGAAATGCAACTCATCTATGGTGGCCAATTTTCAATAATAGGGGAATCTCATCATTTTCTTTTTTGAAATACCCTAGTTGGGAAAGAAAATAAATAATCATGGGAATAGTTATAATCTGGGTCTTTATTAAATTTAACCCAACTAGTGTGAAAAAAACCAATTAAATTTTTATGATTTTTGGGCCTCTATACTCTAATTGATATCTATAACTTGGTTTGGGTATTTTTCAAATGATTAGTTTTAATATGGTATAATATTAATGAGTCTTGGTTTTATATTACTTAGGTAAATTGATTTTATGAAGTCAACCCTGAAGATCCTAAGGTAGTTGTATCAATCTCAAAAAAGGATTAGAAACATTATTGTTACTCATAGTTGAAATAAAATATGTTCAAACTATTTATCAAAATTTTCCCCCTTTATGTTAGCTTCAAAAACACATATAATAAATCTTAGTTTCATTAACTAAGGGGGAAGAAAATAAAATTCAAAATTTTGGTGTTTTGTTTAAAAATCTGCATTATTTTTGCCCATGTTGATTTGAAACACGTAATTCCTCCTTGAGTATAATTGGAAGTTGATATGTTGTCATATAGTATATCTTTCTTGTATTTTTGTGGATTACTAATTTTTATAAATCCTTTTGTTATACTTTTTTTAGTTGAAGTAGTAGGAAAACAAATGGGTTCAAATACTAGGTTGAAGACTGAGTTATGGTGAGACTCAATTTGGTTGGTTTTCCAATCTGATTTTTAAATTGAAGATTTAATTTAAGTTTGACCTAGATATGTATGTTCTATTCATCCTTAGGAATTTATTATTTTGGCCATAAGACCTTTTGTATGTTTTCATGATTGTTAAATTGGAATTCTTTAGCTATTTATGGGAAGTGTTTTTCCTATAAAGGATAGTCATTTGGGTATTTGGGAAACTCTTTTCAAGTTGTGCCTTTATTGACTCAAGTTATAGTTTAATGTTTTGAAAACTTAATATTCATTATTTATGGATATTTTAAAATTTACAGACTATGTTTTCTTGAATTATTATTTTTATAACTGTTATGATACATCCATATTAAGGAATACATTTGGATTATTATATTAATATTGGTTCTACATGTTAACCAAGTGGAAGGGATATTTTAATATTTGTGAAAAGTTTATTTTAGTTGTTGATGATTTATATGTGTGCTTAATAGTTGTTGCATGTATAAAATTAGTGAGTTTTAATGGTAATATTTCTTTAATGATCATAAATATAATTCAAAATTTTTGATATATTAAAAAATATTGCATGACTTTACTATGTACATGAGGTTAGTAAAACAATGGTGTTTTAACATTATTTATCTTCTAAATTAGTATTATATTAATAAGTCTATAAATAAGTTATTCTTACATTATCTTGAAGTTATATATTGATAAGAGGATGGGTTGTTTAAATATTAATTTTACTAATTATTCGGTCTACTTATATGTCTAGATGCTCAAAAAGCATGAGTTGCCTTATTATTGTTTAAATTTGTATGCTAAAGTTTTAGTATGAGTAAGATGACTTAGCCAATGATGATTTAGCCTATCATATGACAAATTTTTAGATGTAGGAATGAAGTATTGAGTGACTCTTTAGGTGATCTCTTCTATGGATATTAGCTTATTGATTTGGTTTAGTTATTATTATTTCATCTAATTTAAGGATTAAACTTGTGTATCAATACTTAGTTATGGAACTCACAGATATCATGAATGGATTATGTAAATTAATGCACTACTATTTTTCTTGTATGTGTTATAGGTGAAGATAGTTTTTATACTATCAAAAATACATATAAAACCTTGAGAGGTGACCTTTAGTAATAAATGTGAATTGTTAATATAATTAAAAAGACATAATACTATCTAGTTGATTAGTATTATAAAGTCCTTAATATTCATCCCAACCTAGAGTTTTAACTCTATTGTATTTAATCTCTTGGTTTCAAAGAGGTAGTTTTTCATTTTTTCAATTTTGAATGAAATACCACCTTTTGGCTAATTGGCTAGTTTTTAACCTATGAAAATTTTAATTTGGTGAAATATTAATTTCCTAATATTGGTCTAAATAATGGTTTGATCTAGTTTATTATTTCATAAAATATTTTTACGGATGTAGACATACTTAGAATAGAAACGATCCTTAGAATTGATATTTGGAATTGTGGTATATAGTAACTATCAACTACTAAAATTATAATATGCCTAATTTAATCTCATCATTATTATTTTGTAATATTCTTTTTCATGCCTAATGAATAAGTGTATTTTTAGTAAAGTTTCATTATCAACTTTCATTAATTTGTTTACCTCATGTTTCATAAGGTTGAATATAATTGTTGCATGTCCACTTACCCTACATAATCTACTTGATAAGTAGATATTTTTGCAATATTTTATTTAATTAGAATGCATCATAAAATATAATCATTTGGCATGAGGTCAATATGCAAATCATGCCATTGGGTTCATATAATAAACATGTTTTGTGAATGGATTCTATTTTATCTTAAGACTAGAATAACATTGGGAGTGTATCTTTAATTCAATACTTAGCTCTTGAAACTTATTTTCTAAAATCATGGGTTGTCTCTAATAATTAACCTTAAAATATGGAATCAAATTTGTAGTGGTTAGAGATTGGCTTTATCTTTAGGTGATTTTTTGTTGATGAAAGTAATGGATTTTAAAATTTTGTTACCAAGCATGGTAGTGAAATGACCTAGCCTTTGGAACTATGGTTCTATTTAAAAATCTTGTGGAAAGTGGAATCAAATCATTAAGGATGATCCAATATGGTTGGATTGGAAGGGAAACATGAAATTAAGTAATATGAATGGTAAATGTTTTAGACATGAAGTATTTTTGATGAACTACACCAATTTTTGTAAAGACTTATATCTTTTGGTTAAAGAAAATATTATTTAAGCTTATTTAAAGAAGTGTTTTTCTTACTTTAATGTAATTCTAGTTAACTTTAAAAAAATAAGAGAAAGTGGGTTCATTTAATTTGGTCTAAGATATTTTAATCTAATATTTTTTCAAGAAATGTTTATTTAAATAGGAAAATCTTGGTGTTTTTGAAATCAATTTAGGTAATGCTAAGAGAAACTTGTGGCTTAACTTTGACTAGTATGATTATGTATCTTGTTAAGTGTTTCCAAAATGTTGGATGACATTAACCTTACTTAGAATATTGTGTGCTCTCAAAGATTCCTTGGATATAATATGTTTACCTCCCTAGCCTTAGCTAAAGTCAACCCTTTCCAAGGTTGTTTTTCATTAAGGTGGACTTCACTTAAATTCTAGTTAAACTTTATGGGTTGGTCAACTGGAGTCAATGTCATAATAATCCACTTTTGAAATTGAAATGAATATTTTGTATCTATTGGTAATTTTCATTATAAGGTCACCCTAATATTCTTACTACATTATTTCCTTGAAGAGACCAAGGGTTTGACTTATGCCTCAAAGGCTAGATGAGGAGTGAGTAGCTAATTTACTTTGGTAGATCAACCAATTTTGGAATCTTCACTAATAGGGGACCAATTTGAGCTTTTCGAGTTATTAAGCATAAATGGTTATTGACCACCATGGATAGTTTAATAGATATATAATAATGTTTCTATATGATAAATGAGACATATGGAATAATGCTTTAAAATGTTGGGGTTGATTAAAGGGTTGATTATTATTAAGATGCTATAATAGACTAACAATTAAGTGTAGCTTTATAATTTAATCTATATTTAGAAGAAAAGGATAACAAGAGGTAAGTGGATCAATGCCAATGGTGGATACTATCACCATGCTAACTACATTCAAATAATGAAATTCCTATTAGCTATCATTAGGGGTATTATATCCTTTTTAAGTGGTTTCATTTAATTATGCTCATTTATTGGAGATGGATGCAATCCTTTACTTGTCTTTAAATAAAAAACAACAAGCTTTGTAATTTGGGTTCCTATATAGAATGAGGTGAATTGTGTATGATGGAATTATTATAAGAATGGGAAGAATCTCCAATTACTAGCTTATTAATCTTCACCTTTAACAAGGAATTTTATCAAGGAATGGAGTAACTGAACCTAATTTATAAAAAGGGTTGTGATAGTAAATCAAGTGGGATAACTATTGGGATATTGTAATTTTATTTGTACCAATAATAAAAACATGTTATACATTTTATCAAACTAGGTCAACTCACCTTGGGGATGAAAAAAGGGTGAGGCTGAAATTTTGGGAAATTATCTATTGAACAAGTTGTTATTATTATTGACTTACCTAGGAATATTTAAAAGGTAATCTATTTTAAAATAGAAACTAATTATTGTTATATTTAACTATATTTTTATGGTGGATATGGTAAGTAGTTGTATGTCCTTACATGGTTTATTTGTCACTATAGTGACTAGTTATAGCTATGCAAAATTCTAAAAGTAATGTGATAAGTGATTAGGGAGTATTGTTTGGTCCAAAAGTGGTAGAATTATAAGAAAAGATAGAGAAGTTTTTGTTGGCTAAAATGTTGATATGGTTGGATAATTACAACAATTATGAAACTTGAAAGTGAATAAGTACTATGTTTTATAATACTAAGGTGCTAGAAAACATATGCATTTTAGTTAAATTAGTGATTGTGGGAAACTATAATTTCTATGGTAATAATATGACATTCACCATGAGCCTTGACTGAGTCCATCCTTCCTAAGGCCATGATACATAGAACAAGTGACACTAGTGAACCATTGGCTTGTTTGGGTAGGATAATTGGGGTACTGGTGATAAGAGATTGTTGTTGGAAATAAAAGGATGAATTATTGGGGTCTAATGATGGATTGTTTAGAGGATTCCTCATATGATACTTAATGTATGACATCTTCTGGAGGACTGAGTGTGTGACTCAATCCTAGAAAGATAATTGGGGGTGAATGTGACTAACTCATTTGGGAAAAATCAAGAATATTTTCCTAGCTAAAATTTTGATATTTTGTTATCAGTAGACATTATTAGATACTTGATGTCATCAGAGATGACATATGAACATTAGTTGAACCAATGGCAATACTAGAACCTTGTGCTTCACTTATAAGTGTGTTTAATTTTTGTGATGTGAAAATATCTTAGCATAGAATTTTAACACATCTAAATCGACATGTGTGTCATAGTATTTATAGTTCCTTCATGCATTAAAAATACCTTACATTGTGTAACCCCTCTATGATACATAAAGGTAATCAACCATGTGAACCTTATAATTACTCCATGTCACTAACATCATTATATTAATATTTTGTATATGTGCCATGGAATAAGTGTGACCCTATATTGTTAGAACCATAAAACCTGAGAACTGTAACATGATCATCACTTACTTTTATAACCTTCATCTTTATAAAAAAAATATTTTAATAGGAAATATACCAAGGTATAGTGTGGTATAATGTGGTGTAATCTTACATTATTACCTTAATAATAAGCATTGATGCTAGTATGAGTTTCAAGGTGGAGAAAAACTATATCCATAATTATTTAGACCAGGTATGGGATAGGAAGTGGATTTTATTGTAGGCTGAAAATCGAATTTTCTCCTTTGCATGAGGTAGCCACATGATTCGTTCAGGGTGTCTACCATGAACACCACAAGTTTGCCATGAGATATTCATGCATAATGGTCACCTTATGGATCAAATGTTCCTTTAACCACCCCTTTGATTTGGTTAATAAAATAGCCTTTGTAAAAATTTCCTTAATGTAGCTTGCTGAAACACCAATTGGCCTTGTAAGTTATATTATTATGCATTATAACCAAACTATACTTGTTTTAATGTAGGCATATATTGGATTGCAAATGAAAATGTGATATGAATAAGTAATGGATAGTTTACATAAAATAATATTATATAATGAATATTCTTATTTAAAGTATGATTAAAATGTATGATTATGCTCAGAAGGAGTAACATAAAGCCTTGATTAGGTAGTTTGAAGTTTTGTTAAATGATTCTAAGAAGTAAGTATAGAATTCTGTTGGGATTGGGATCCATAGAACCATCATGTAAGATAAACAAAATTATGGATAGCATGCTAAAAACTAGAAGGGTTGTATGTGTATGCCTTGGATGGATTATCTAGTGGTCAGGGTGGTTGGTGTAGGATGCTGTACTGAACCATGAATGATGTAATTATAACAACCATAGTGTTATGGTTTGTTGTGTGCTAATTTCATATAGGATGAATGATAAATAATTATGAATGAAACATAATTAAAATTGGTGGAAATACCACATAACAATATGGTTACTACAATGATTTAGAGTCTATAGTAAATGTTAAAAGTTGTGAATGGAACATAACTAAATTTTATAGAAAATGTCACACCCAAGCATGAAAATTTCCTCAAATTTAGTTATTTTATGATAAATAATCTATTATCATAAAAAATTACAAGTTGGTAATTAAGTAGATACATTCAAGTTATTTTAATTTTAGTTATGGAATTATTGGTCTCTTAGACAATGTAACCATATTAAGATGAAAATTTTAACATGAAACTATTTTATATTTGAAATTATGATTCTAATTTTTGGAATCATGTTGTAAATCTATGAAGGAATCCAAAACTTTAAGTGAGTATTAATTCTCAAAAATAGGACCTTTGCTTATGCAAAGTTCAAAAGGATTAAGATGTTCTAAAGGCTTACAATATGATTTCTCTTGGATACTATGGTGCAATATTTATTCTTCTAATCTTATAAATTTGTAAATATTTGTTTAATTAAAGAAAAAAAATTATTTTTATTTTAATAACTCATATTTTTACACTTAATTTCTATTTTTTTAATAATAATTATACTAGTAAAGTCAGTAGATGGTTGACATTACTCTTAAATGAGAATGACACTTAAATAGGGTTAAAGACCCTTATGTGGTCCTATTGGGAATATGAGTACCCTTATATAAATTATAGCTTATCAATATGGAATCACACATTAATATGCATGAGGTATATACACCTCACATGATGACATTCTTCCTTATAAAATACTCTAGAGGTATTTACCCCTAGTTAAGAGCCCATAGTAATCTAGATCTAGTTATGGGTTATTTATTTCATCGTTAAGCACTGAGCAAGTGCCTCTTTAAAGAGGGAAGGATGTCACAATCCCTATTTTAGCCTCTAATAGATAGTAATAAAATTGATTGTTGTTGAGCAAGTCCTACATAAAAATCATGCGTAGATTGCTTGGTGGAGTTATCATATTTAATATGAAGCTACGCTTGACATCTCATCACTTGGGCTCATTTAGTTAAACCAAAATTCATTTTGGAGTGTCAGGTCTGATTTTTCCTCATACATTAAGTTGGATGTTTTATCAATTAAATAGTGTAAAGGTGGATCAATCGTTCCTTTCACTATTAACTTGTCCTTGTTATGAACAAATATTGGTTTCTAATAGGCTTTGATCATGACTAGATTTAAAATTGATTATGATTTCAATGAAAGATCAACTTCATAATCATTTTGATTAAAACATTTTGTCATTAAAATTTAAATAAGGTACTTTGTTCTAGTCTAAACCATCATTGGTATATGATCAGTTGTGCTTAGTGGATTTTCATGGTCAATCTGAAATGATATTATATTTGATCATCGAGTTAGTTGATCATATAACAAGCATATTTTAACATTATCTTGTTTGGTATTAAAAATAATTTTCAAATATTTCAAACCTATTTTATTATGTTTTGACCATAATTATTAATATCAAAGACCTTGTTAAGAGATAATTTTGTCAAAAATATTTATACAAATACCTTTCCATGGGAAATAATGGGTCATAAATAAAATTATTTTGACATTGATGAAAGTTTATTTCAAAAGCAAAAATTAGGGATTAAGAAAATAATTAAATTTGATTATCGTTATTTTAATTGACATGTACTCAATCTAGTAAGGAATTGTTTTTATGGTTTTGCATGTCTTAGGGAGACACCAATTCACCACTTAGGGGAAAAGGATAAAGGAGAAAATTTTTGTGGTAAATTATAGAGGGATTTAGATTCCCACATGGTTGTATCTTTATCATGTTTTAGCTACCTAGATGAAAATATTGACAAGTTATGATGCATTCTAAGCATGGATACCATGGAATTTCAATTAGAAATGGAGTCATGGAATTATATGGAACCAGCTTGGGAAAATAATGGAAGCTTACAGGGTTTTTAGTGATTCCATGAAAGCCAAAATAGTAAAATCATGATATGAGGCAAGTCACTTTTCCCTAGTTAAAATTTTTAACATTTTTATTTAAATAATAATGAGGTAAATATTATTGATTTCTAGTTTTATAGGCCCCTATATACACATGTATTCACTTGCATATTAAAGCCTCTAACTCAAATATGCAAGGAATGTTTTGGGTTGTATTTCTTTTAGTTTAAGTTAATTATGTATTGTTGAGGGGTGTACTATAAAATATTCATCCTAGCTAAAATTATTAGTTTGATATTGTATTATGTAGTTAGACACCTTGATTTTATTTATTAGAAACTAAAATATTGTTTGTATGATGGAAAAAACATGTGTAGGGTTCTATAAAAATGTTTTGTTATGATCTTCTTGCCTATGGAACATATAATCATTTTATTTGTTTCAATAATCTAGCTTGGTAAGAAAATAAATAATCATGGGAATAGTTAAAATATAGGTCATTAGTAAATTTGACCCAATTGGTGTGGAAAAAAATAAATTTAATTTTTATGATTTTTAGGCCTCTATATTCTAATTGATTTCTATAACTTGGTTTGGGTATTGTGTAAATGATTGGTTTTTATATCATATAATATTATTGAGGATTGGTTTTAAATTTCTTCAGTTAGTGCATTTGTTGAATTTAACCCTAAAGATACTATGGTAATCATAACAATCTAAAAAATTGATTAGAAACATTATTTTTACTCATAGCTAAAATAAAATTTGTTCAAACTATTTATGGTTTTTCCCCCTCTATTTTATATTTGAAATTCGTATAATAAGTCTTAATTTTTTTAAACTAAGGGGAATAAAATAAAATTCAAAGTTATTGTGTTTTATTTTAAAAATTGCATTATTTTTGCCTCTGTTGATTTGAAACATGTAATTCCTCCTTGCATATAATTGGAATTATTTTTTATGTCATATAGTAGACATTTATTGTATTTTAATGGATTTTTTATTTTTTTAATAATTTTTTTTATACCTTTTATTCAATTTAAGTAGTAGGATAATAAATGGTTCCAATACCAGGCTCGAATCTAAGTTTTGGTGAGACTCGATTTGGTTAGTTTTCCAATCTAATTTTCAAATTGAGGATTCAATTTAAATTAGACCTAAACACGTATGGGATATTCATCCTTGGGAATTTAGTATTTTGGAAATAAGACCTTTTGTATGTTTTCATGATAAGTTGATTGGAGTTCTCTAGCTATTTATGGGAATCATTTTTTCTATGAAGGATGATCTTTTGGGTATTCAGGAAACTCTTTTCAAAATGTGCCTTTATTGATTTAGGGTATGGTTTAATGTTTTTAAAAATTTGAGTTCATTATTTTTGTTTTTTTGTTAAATGTAAAAACTATGTTTTCTTGAATAAACATTTTTATAACTACTGTGGTACATCCATTTTAAGGAATAAGTTTGGGTTACTATACAAATACCAGTTCTACCTGTTAACCAAGTGCAAGGGATTTTTTGATACTTTTGAAATGTTTATTTCATATGTTGATGATTTATGTGTGTACTTAATAACTACCACATGTATAAAGTTGGTGAGTTATAATGGTATTATTTGTTCAAAGATCATAAATATAATGCAACTATTTTGATATATTAAAAATATTACATGACTATTGTATGCATGAGGTTATTAAATCAATGGTGTTTTAACATTATTTCTCTATTAAATTTTAATTGTATTAATAAGTCTATGAATAATTTATTATTGTATTATCTTGAAGTGCATCTTGATAAGAGGCTAGGTTGTTTAAATATGAATAGTTTACTAATTATTGAGTCTACTTATATGTCTAGATGGTTACAAAACATGAATTTCCATATTATTGTTTAAATTATTGTAATAGAGTTTTAGTAGGAGAAAGGTGAATTAAATATCCATGATCTAACCTATTTTATGAAAATTTAAGATGTAGGAACAAAGTATTGAGTGAATCTTTAGGTCATCTCTTTTATGGATATTAGATTATTGATTTGGTTTGGTTATTATTAATGAATATAGTTCAAGGTTTCAACTTGTGATTCAAGAATTAATTATGGAATTAATAGATATTTTTAATTGATTTTGTAAATTAATGCACTATTATTTTTCTAGTATGTGCTAGAAGTGAAGCTACTTAATCTACTTAAAAAAATTAAATACAAAAACCTTGATAGGTACCTCTTAGTACTAAATGTGAATTTTTGTTTCAATTAAAAGTAAATAATACTATTCGGTCAAATTTTTTTTATAAATTCATTAATATTCATCCCAACCTAGAGTTTCAACTCTATTGTATTTAATATCTTGGTTGTGGAGAAGCAGTTTTTCATTTTTTAATTTTAAAGGAAGTCTTGCCTTTTGGAAATTTGTTTAGTTTTTAACCTCTAAAATTTTTAATTTGATGAAATACTTATTTTTTAATATTGGACCAAATAATCATTTGAGATAGTTTATTATCTCATTAAATATTTGTATGGTTGTAGCCATCCTTAGACTAGAAAAGATCCTTAGAATTGATATTTGGCACTATGGTATATAGTAACTATCAACTACTAAAATTATACTCTGCTTAATATAAGCTCATAATTTTTAGTTTGTAAGATTATTTTTCATGCCTAATGAAGAATTTTATTTCTAGTAAAGTTGAAATATCAGCTTTCAATAACTTCTTTACATCATGTTTCATAAGGGTGAGTATAATTACTATATGTCTAATTCACCTACATAATATCCTTGATAAGCAAATATTTTCATTTTTTTCAATAATTGTAATGCCTCACAAAATTTAATAATTTGGAATGAGGTCAATAGGCAAATTTTACCATTGGGTTATTATAATAAACATGATTTGTGAATGGATTTTGTTTTATCTTCAAATTGGAATAGCATTAGGAGTGTATCTTTAGTGCATTACTTAGCTCTTGAAACTTAATTTCTCAACTCATGGGTTGCCTCAAATCCGTACCCTTAAAATATGGAATGAATTTTATAGTGGTTAGAGATTGGGTTTATCTTTAGGTGTCTTTTCCCTTGTTAAGGTAGTGAATTTTAAAAGTTTGTGACTAGGCATGGTAGTGAAATTACCTAGCCTTTCGAACTATGTTTCTATTTTAAAATATATTTAAAAGTGGAATGAAATAATTAAATATGGTATAATATGTTTGGATTGGAAGGGAAACATGAAATTAAGCAATATTAATGGAAAATTTTTAGGGCATGATGTGTTTTGTTGAACTACACTAATTTTTGGCAAGCCTTATATCTTTTGGTTAAAGAGAATATTATTCAAGCATGTTGTTTAAATAAGTGTTTTGCTTACTTAAACACAATTATTATTAACTTAAAAATAAAAATTATAAGAGAAAGTGGGTTTATTTTAAAAAGAGACTTGACCCAATTGGTGAAATGGGAGGAAGTAGAAGCTTTTCTCCAAACAAGGATCTCATCAAGAGGATACACATATGTATACCCAAATACATTACATGAAGGAGTCACTTGATGTGGATAATAAGTCCAATTATACATGCCTTTGAATATTAATTATGATAATATGTTTTAATATAACCATATAAATAACTTCTCATATACCCATGTAAACATGTATCTTCATGTCAAATATGAGAGGATGTAACAACTTGTACCTCTGGTGAAGCTCTTTGAATACCCTATGGTGCCTTAGGATATTTTTTATAATTTTAATGTGCCAATTTATACTTAGTATAATGTTTCATACTATTTAGAACTAATTGAATATGCTCATGTGTAATTGTATCATGCTCAAAATTAGATGGATAAATTAACTATTTAATATGATCATGTTCATAAATAAATGGATAAATTGATTTTGTAATATGATTTTTATTATTTATATCATGTGATTTAATATTTATGTAAACTATTTCAATACCATGTTACTCAATGATTGTGACGGACATATGTTCTATAGGAAAAGTAAACAACATTGGTTTCAAAAGATATTCTCTTAGATTATTGGACTTTTTACCACTTGAATATCATGAATAAATTTGAGATATTTATGAACTATATAATGTACTTCTCTAATATTTTATATCCAATGGCATCCTAAGAGAATGTCAATGACCCATGTACTTGGTATAACTAATAATGGAGTGGAAAGGTAGCACTATATGTTAGAGAGTATCCTATATATGGAAATAAATTGCTTTGACAAATTTAGGTGTATCATATAAGTCTTTCTTTGAATAACCAAGAGACTAAATGAGTGTTTTGGTGCACACATTTTCACTTAATCCATTATCTATCATAACACTATGTATGGATTTTTTGTTAACATATGCTCTAATAAAGAGTGCATGTCTATCTAAATCAACATCAATAATTTCACTATCATAAAATGGAATCATAATATATGATTATTTTTTATTTGTAATTATACCAATGATTTTATCAAGTGTATTCCCATATTTATAAGGAGGAGGATGAGAATTATATGTATAATGTGTTTTAAAATTATCCATGTTATTTGTTTCATGATTTGGAAAAGGATATTTATAAAATTTTCACTTTATATTATAATTTATTAATGGATTAGCCTATTTAATTGGTGTACCAATATAATTAATATTTTCATCAATGAGATATTTAATATTGTGCTTAAAATTAAAGAATATATTTGTAGAGTGCCCAATACATCTATGGTAGTCACAATATGCATTTCCATTAAAAAAATTAGATTATGGTCTAGACATGTCCACTTCAATTGGTGGAGGAAGAGTGATGAGGTTGTATTCAAGTATCTTTTGCAATAATATATGAAGAGGTGATGGTAACCTTGATAATATCCTCCTTATTAGATCTTGTAATTAAATATTTTATGTTGGATGTGAGATAACATTAATTATAATCTTATCTTCATTATTTATTTCATTTGGTTTGCTTTTATAATTTGGCTTGCTTTGAAATTTAACATTTAAATTAGAAGGAGAATTTGAAGTATGCCTAATATTTTCAAAGTAATAAACTTGACCTCATTCTCTTTGAATGTGTAGCACATTTAATTGAAAGATTTAAACTTATCAAACAAAATGGACTCTTAAAGTAGAAATAGTAAATTTTGATTGAATACATCTTAGATCTCATTATCATCCATTTTGTTTTTCATTTTTTATAGCATAGTCTTGTATCTGTACAAATATTCATTGATTGTTTCATTATAACTGTGTTTGATATTTTCAATTTGAGCATATGATTACTTTTCACCAATGTTGATAGAAAACTGTGTTGAATACAAATTTTTAAAAGGGCTGAAAGAATTTACTAATTGAATAGGAATATCATCGAACTATCTAAGAGAATATTTTATAAGACTTCTTATAAATATATTTCTCAAGAATATTTCATTATATGCATGGTCTAGGCAAACTATATAGAATACATTCAATGTTGTTCAAGATCACCGTTGCCTTTATATAAAGAAAGCTTATGACCCACAAATCCAATTGGTAATGCATACATTGTAATTTTAGGTGCAAAAGAGTTATGTAACAAAGTATTTTTTGGTGTTTTGACACATCAATAGTAGTAAGGGATTTTTAATATCTACCTTTCCTGTAAGGAATAATATCCCATGAAGAAAATGTTTCTTCAAGGTCTAAATGTACTAGGTATTGGTATTTTAGTCTTCACTGAATAGGTTGATGTGAGCCAATCCATTTTAGGGGCCTATTTAAAACATTTTAGACAAATAATTTCATTATGAATGTCCTCACCTATAAAATTATAAGAATTTAACCATAACATAAGTTGATTTAAAACATGCCCATTACAATAGGATTAGATTTAATAATGTATATGTAGATATCAATAGAACATATAGTAATCAAGATTGAAATTCAGATTCATATTGCATTAATTGATACCCAAGATCTAAACTAACACCACTATAAAAATAAATACAATAGAAAGGGGAGAAAAGGGAAAAGGATACTATGTCCATAGAGATGTAACTTAAGGGTCTTATTGAGAAAACCCCAC
Source organism: Torreya grandis (assembly GCA_037957365.1). Taxonomy (NCBI): domain Eukaryota; kingdom Viridiplantae; phylum Streptophyta; class Pinopsida; order Cupressales; family Taxaceae; genus Torreya; species Torreya grandis. The sequence continues at coordinate 1,047,753 of JARHVA010002021.1, forward strand.
GGAAATAATCCTTAGTTGAGCTAGACCTAACACAACTCTAACTCGAATGTGTAGATTTTATTTATGGATGACATATCACCTTAGTTTTATACTCTTTGGAAACTCATACCATGGTTGTTCCTCTTAGTTCTATACATTTCCTACATTAAATTGTTTGCATCTACTCTATCTTCTATCCCTTGGCCTATCTTTTAATATAACTAGTCTTATGTTTATGACCCAAAACATCTATCCTTCCTAAAATTATTAAATCCTACTTATCTTCCACCTCTAAGGTTATCAACATGTAGCTACTTCCTTGTTCCTTAGACACTATTTGCTTGAATAGACACCTACATCAATGCAGGTGTCATACTCTAATGATAGTTTTTAGTGACCTAAAATCATCTAATTTAAAAATAAAATGTATCCAAAGGGTAATATGAAGTTATTTAGTTTGATTTATTTATCCAAGGGGTTTATATAAATACAATATCAACCCTCATTCATTCCTCACCTAGATTCTTCTTATTACTCACTAGGTAGCTTACAAAAGGCATTCAATCAAGTACTCAAGTGAGTAAAGCTTCCATTTTTATTTTATTTACATATCAATCATAGGGACAACACATACATATGTTTAAACTACCGAAGGAGAAACCCAAGGTATATATTTTCTAGGTTTAAATCTAGGTCACTATTGTACTTATTTTCCACATATTACATGATTCACACATAAGCCAAAATGTAGGGGAGAACTACATCATCTTGAGGCCCTATTAAGAGTATTGTATATATAGTTAGTGTTAATTAATAGTGGGGTATTTGGGGTTAGCTTGAAACCATTTTCCCACTAACCTATTTTTCCTAAACTCACATGAAGATAAAAAAACCTAAGGTTATAGAATTTCATGAGTAGTAGTCCATGACCCAAATCTAAATACATCAGAGAGAAGGCATACACTAACCCAAAAGCATATATGTGGTACCATCCTTTTATAATAGGTATTTTGTATATAACACCTACATTAGGTTTATATATTAGTATCAATGTATACACTAATGTTTTTAGCTCTAGAAGCATTTAATCGATAATTTAGTGACTATTTAATAACCCTCTTCTTGTCTGATTCCTAACTATTCCAAATCCATAACTAAATAAGAATCAAACCTAACTAATTATATTTTTTATTTTTCATTTCCATATATAGCATAATTGTACTTACTATTTTTAGCCTATCTTAGTTTAATGAATTTAGCATATGTTATATCTGAGTTTAACATCTCATTAGCATGTTATAGATGTAGTTCATCAACCTTGTAACCTAGGCTATCTCTATCTCCTTAAACCCTAGATAAACCCAATCTATATTTTTGTGGATAAAAATTTGGTAAACCCAACCTTTAAGAACTAAACTGTAGGTGTTTTAGGGTTTTGTGTTTCCTATTTTCTTGATTATTGTAATTTTATGAAAATTTTAAAATTTTCATTTATAAAGAAATGAAAAATGTTAATGCAAAAAACACATTTTTAAATGGAATATAAATAATTATTGATCACTCATTTCAATAATATTGTTGTACTTTGAGGCAAATTCTAAAATTTTCATTTGTAAATCAATGAAAAATGTTAATGCAAAAAATCATTTTTAAATGGAAGATAAAGAATTCTTGATTTCTCATCTCAATAATAACAAAGGATTAATGGATGCATTTTTGTATGTTATATGAGATCAAATTAGTAAACATTATAATTATAATTCATCTTCACCTAGTGATGGTGAATCCTTAGAAGTTACTACAATTGATTCTATACCTATCAAACTTTGTACATCTAGTTGGGGAATGTGATATGTGTTTCAACCTTTGTTTCCTCAAATTACTATTGCTACATCTACCATGGGGCTAACAAATGTTTCAAATAAAATTAAATAAAAGGAGTAATAGTACATATTCAATGGTAGATAATGAGTTACATGACATATTAGAGAATTTTTTTAAAATCCTTTAGATGAGTCTATTTTTTTAATAAGATTAAATATTTGAACCATGGTATTTTGGGTAAAAGGATAAGTCCATACCCATGAACCCAATCATTATATAAAGTAAGAAAGGTGTTATTTGATTATGAATCATGAATGAATGGCTATGAATATGACTGTAAATATTTGGATTCATTATTGGTATCGTTGAAATCATAATAACCTATTATGTTTCACTCATCATTATCATATTGATTTTCAACCAATGGAATGATGGTGTGGACTTTTATTGAATCTATATCTTTTCCTTTGATAAATTTTGTCTATGAATGACTTGCCTTAGGATGTTCAATAAATCCCAAACCTTGGTGATAAACATTATCAACTACTAGAATAGGAGTAGTGATGCCTTGAACATGCTTGCCCAATGCTTAACCTTGAAAATCAATTTGTTTAGATATTTTTTACCAAATCCATACTACTTTGAAAGTTAAGTCTTATTGTGGAGATGCAAATTTGTATCTTTTTCTTGATTTACATATGATTATGGTATTATTTTGTGTTTTGAATTTGATTTTTGATCTTTTTATTATTTTGAGTTATGCTTTGGTAACCACTTTTGTACTATTTCTAAATTTGACCCTTTATGAATGTGATCCTATGTCACTATGGATTTCTTGAAGGATTTACCTTATATATGGTTATCATTAGTAATTATCTATTGTATGTGTTTTTTTAATGCCAAACATGAATCTATGTGATGCCCATGCATTTTATGATATGCACAATAATATTTGGATCTTATCACTATATATAGAAGAGGTATTTTGATCAAATTAGATTTAATAATTTACCTTAGTGCCTCACTTGAACTATTATTTTATCTTTTAATGATTTTTGAATCACTATTTGTAGAGTTACTTTGTTGTAATATTTTGTTTTGATATGTAACATTGCTTGCAATCAATTGACTAGGTGAAGGTACATAGACATGATTGGCACTATGGTTCCTTTGAGGATTTTACATTATGATCTAATTTACAATTTTGTGATCTTGTCATGTAATATCTGAAATTAGCTTACTCATACTAGTGATTTGATCCCTTACATCCTTACAAGTGCAAGCCCTAGTTGCTTTCGATTGAACATGTAAGCAAATATGTTGAAGATGGTTTGAAGAAGATATAGGATAAATGTATGAATTAGGAACAATAATATAGGATAAATCACCTTTTGGATGGGTGATATCATGGACTTTGTTAGAGGGAAAGTAGCTATCACCCTCTTTGGGGAGTGGAAAAGAAAGAAATTATTTCATGTGCATAAGATATTACATTGAAACTTGACAGGTGGTTGTTAGTTTATGAAATGGATCCTCTAGATAGAAACCATGTATGTGGGATAAAATACATGTAATTGGAGTTATAATTTGTATAAAAATATGTTTATAAAGAGCATTCTACATGAGAGATAGCAATTTTGGGATAGAAAGCATGAATTTGTGCATGGATGCATAAGAAACTTTGACATATGTTATGACATTTATAATGTGTTTAACATGATAAAATTGAAAATTTTTACATATGAGAGATAAAAAGAAAGGGATATAAATCATGAATTTTTGAATGAATTCATAAGAAACTTTGACATATGCTATGACATTTCTAATGTGTTTAGCATGATAAATTTGATTTTTTTTCCATATGAATGATAGAAAGTAAAGGGTAGATATCATGAGTTTTTGCATAAAGGCATATAATATTTTCAAATGTAACATAAAATTTTTAATGTGTTTAGAAAAATGGATTTGGTAATTATTTTGTATGGGCAAAAGAGAATATGCAAAAAGAATTTCGAAATTTTGTGCATTTTTGGCAATGAATTTTGTAATATTGTCCCATAGAATGAAAAATAAGCATGAAATGCAAAGGATGAATATTTGTAATAACATATGATAGACTTCATCATTCATGTACATGATAGTGCCAATTATGTTTTCCTTATTATTTACAAGAAATTTAAGAAAAGTTCATACATAAGTGAGAATCATTTTTGCAATTTGATTATGGATGTAAGGTGATACCTCAAGAAATAAATAGGTGCTAGTATATGCATCTAGGGATTTGATAATAATATTTTTGAAAAATTATATGAATTTTTGAAATAAAAATTTAATTTCTAAGTTAAGTATGCAATAAAAAATTTATAAATTTATGGGAGAGTGTTTGATTTAATGGGACCTAGTAGCTGCAACTAGGGTTTTGGGGAAAATAATTGGTTTTTAAATTACTATGAATTTTTGAAATTCTAAGTGATTTTCTAATTTTAATTTGCAACTAAAAATTAAAAAAAATTATTGGAAAATTACTAGGAGCTATTTGATGTAGCTAGGGTTTGAAATAAATTTATTTGAAATTTTACTACAATTTTTTTAAAATTTGAGATAATTTTTTAATTTATATGTGCAAGTAAAAAATTAGGAAATTATTGGATCAATGCTAGAAAATTACTAGGACCTAGTGCATGCAACTAGGGTTTGAAATAAATTTATTTTTAAATTTGAGAGGAATTTATGATTTTAATATTCAATAAAAAAATAAGAAATTAATGGGAAAAAATTAGCTAGGAATTTACCCTAGGGTTTCTAGAGTTTTTCTATGAAATTCAAAGTAAGTCAGGGTCACCAAATGTTTTATTATTTTTCTAAATAATGGAGTTTTATTCCTAATTAAATAAACAAGTTTGAGTAGGGTAAATCAATAAATAATTTGGAATAATTAAGCCACTAATTTTGTGTAAGTAGATTGTATTTTTACCTTTTCTAAAAATAGTAATAATAGAGAGAAAATCAAACTTATCTAGAAACTAACTATGACAGATGTTGTAAGGTCTATGATTTTTTGTGTAGGCTTGGGAGACTATCAAAAACAATATATTGGAGTTTGTTTTTGGATTTGATATGAGCACCAAAAGTTGACTACCCTATTATTTGAGGCTATAGTCCTTTTTTTGTGTTGTTGTGCAGGTGATCTTATTTTTTTGGTTTCTGCTCGATAGGTCTATGTTACTTTGTTAGTGAAATATCAAAGCCTAGAAGTCTATGAAGTTATATGTGCATCTATTTTAATCTTCAAATCCATATAATCTCTTTGTTCTTAAACTTTAATGATAACTAGGGAAAGAAAAAGAAGGGGTTAGTGTGTAAAGAATACACTAGATGCACTTCACACCACATGTGTGGGCACGCTTCCTACATACCAATACTCTGAGGAGGGATCAAGCTAATGTAATTCTCCCATTGAAGTACTTCATGCAATTATGTATGAAAATGCAACTAGATGTGAAACTAGATGTATTTCAAATGACTAGGGGTTGGTGTAAGGGTTTGAATAAGTTTGGAATAATATTGAAAGGTTGTATGCAGAGAATAGGGAAAAGTGATTAAATTTACTTGCTTGTATTCTTGATTCTTTCTTGTAAATGAGTGCTAACCCTTATAAATGGAATTTAAATGGCCTTTTATTGTTAAATTAACAATCATGGGTTAAATGAATTTTTGTTAGGCTGACATGAATTAGGATAAGGATGCAATAAAATATGATTGTTATGACCAAAATTACACTTAGACAATAGTGCCAAAAATAGCACACCCTAGGATTTAGCACTCCTATCGAAGTTCAACATTGTTTTCCAAAGGGAAGGAGACCTGGGGGGATGGATCTAGGCCTAAAAGAGATAATTGGGTTTTTAAGGATTAAGTTCAAAAGGCTATGGATGATTGGGAATCAGTGAAATAAAATCCTAAAAGGGTTATCTAAGTAAGTAGGAGGAATTATGGATTAAGTGTCTTTAGAGATACTCAAGTAACCAAATTTTTTATTTTGTATGAATATAATTATTTATTTTAATTATTCATAACTCTAAATTTTGAGAATTTATTACTTATATTTTACATTTGATGGAAAAACTTGTCTCTTGGATGCATTAGGAGGAGTACTTTTAACTTAGCACTTGATTCAACCAATGTGATGTTTATAGCCACAATAATCTCTTGCAAACACCATTATCCAAGGGAGATATTATCGCTCAATAAGTTCTATTCAAGAAAAGTATTTATAACTCTAATTATTTATTTTGATAGATAAATATTGAATAATTAATAGTTTGAATGTATAACTCATTGTTTGAATATCCTCTACAATAATACTTAGTGTGGATATGCAGGGTTTCAAACTTTCCATTTTCTACTTTAAGTAACCTAGGCCCACATTTGCCTATTATGGTTCTTTACACATTTTTAGTTTTATCATCCCCCTTTATTTGTATTATTATCTTGGAAATACTATATTATAAATTAACATTATAAGAACTAGTTAAGGTTATTCTAAAATATTGATTTCCTAGAGGCTTTATAACCCTCTCCATTGATGTTTTGTTAAGTCATCCTCTATCTAGGTTTATTAGATCCATTTGGTCATGCCTCGATATAACTAAGTACCAATGGGTTATATTTGATTTACCTTATATAAGTCCGAATATTTTAGATAGCATAAGCTTTAGGTTAATCCTATATTGTTGCATACATTTTGGTGAACTCGATGTGAACCCATTAATTTTTCTCCTTCAACAAAATATATTGGCACAAGTTGATATAATTTAATTTATCTATATTTTTAATAGACTAAATTGATGCAATTTGATTCGATTTAAATTCTAAGTATTTTCAAGGAAAATTACATTGGTTTATGTTGATAACATTTGAAATATATCTATTTTTCAATAGGGTACATTGATGCTAGTCAATATAGTTAATTTTTTACATCCTTTTGTCAACCAACTATATTGGCTAAGTCTAATATAGTTTCATTTATCTACTTTAATTTTCAATCTTTTCTACAAACTACATCAACTCAGGTCAATCTAGTTTAATTTATGTGCATTATTTTAGGAAACTACATTGACTCAAGTTAATATAGTGTTAATTTTGTGTTTTTTTGTCAGGTTATTTTGACATAAGATCATCTAATTTTTGCACTTATATCTGAATTATTTTAGTCAACCTACTACATTAGCCAAGGCTGATCTAGTTCTATATTCCAAGTAATTATATGCCATATTGTATTGACCTAGGCTGATATAGTTATAAATTCACTTTCTTCTTTGTTAAACTATATCAACCCTAGTTGATATAGTTTTGTATTTACATTTATTTTTATTAAATTATATCAACCTTGTCTAATTTAATTTACTCTATCAATAAAGTCTAAATAAACAACATCAACCTATACTGATAGAGTTCTATATTTTTTATTTTTTTAGCATAAGGTAAATTAACTTTCCCTTCTAGTAACTTTTAAGTTGACTACCTCTTTAGTTATATTAATTAAAATCTTCAAATTTGTTTTTGACATTGATTTTTTTCCTTTTATTTTTTCTTTATTTGGATTTCCCTATAAACTATTTAAAAAAAAATCAAACTACTTATCTAATATCATGAAGGGATAAATAATGCTCTATTTTTAATCCTTTTCTATTTTTATATACATCATGGTGTGAAGGGTTTGCTAAAATAGTCATATACATAGTAAAACTATAACATAGACTTTAGTTTCCACTCACCTCATAGTATTTAGGAAATGCCTATGACTCCCATTTTTTATTGAACCTTATAAATTCAACCATCTATCTAATTTTATAGTGCAGAGATTCACAATTAGTTTATAAAAGTTACTCTCACATTACCCTTAAACTTACATTTATTGGACTATGGGAATGGTACTTCTTCCATAGTTAGTGCTATGAAATATTAGGATGACTTTATATAATGGATAAACAAGTATCTTTGAGAGCCTAAAAATTAGTCACATCTTTTTAGCACATTTATGTGATCTTCATTTTAGATAAATCGTTAGAAAAATTAGTTAAATTTCCAATTTTCTACTTGCTACTATATTTTTTATTATACAATATATCATCCAACATTGATATAGTTTATTGTTATGTGTTCTAACTACATCAACCAATGTTGATATAGTTTTATGTGTGTGGCCAAAATACTTTAACCAGGTTTGATATAGTCTACTGATTTTTCTTTCTTTTTATCTCTATTTATTAGAGTTTATTGACCATGATAAACAATTTTTTTTTTCATTTTATTATTAAAATCATTAAAATTATACTATGTCATTCATGTCTAATATATTTTTATATTTACTTGTTAATTTGTGTAGATGTATAAACCATGCTTGATATAGTACATTTCCTATTATTTCTAATTTTAAAAATTTCTCTACATTTAACTATATCAATTAGGCTTGATGTATTTTTACCTCTACCTATTAGTATATGTAGCTACATTGACCAAGTTCAATATATTACATTTTAAGTTTCTAATATTGATAAATTTTCTTTAATTGAAACTATGTAGATAGGGATCGATATAGTTTTGTATTCACATTTCTATTTGTATAACTACATCGATCACTATCGATATTGTAAATGTTTTGAGCATGATTTCCAATTAATGTATCCTTTATCAACTACATCAATTAGGATTGATATAATTTGTTTTTCACATTTTTATTTGTATATATACATTGACCATAGTCCATATAGTACATTTACTACTTCACTGAGTTAGGTGATATAATTTTCCCTTCAAACATTCCATCATGTAGTATATCTTTGATGATTACTAATAAAGAACACAATATGACATGATGCATCTAAATAATTGTCATAAATTTCTTAAATCTTACCTTATACTTCTATAAAAAATCTAGATGTAATAAATCTTAATGTGGCCACTAGAACCCAAAATTATGGACCACTTCCTTATAAAAACCTTGAACCATTTAAATATCCTTCAAAAGTACCTATTATATAGGATTAAATGGATCTTGAATATATTTTTCAAATGATTATTTTCATCAATGAATACCCTCAACATAGGGGAACAAATCCCATGATAATTTATAACCCCATGATGGGATCCCACATAAGATGTCCCTCATCACCACCACATAGTTTGTATATAGGATTTGGGTTAAAATAATACACAACTAATTCTATTACTTCCTATTTTACCCACTTAGTAGTTAAAATACTATGGTAGGGATTTCCTCTAGTGGGCCTACTCAAAGTACCCAAATTAATGTTACTACTAGTGTATCTCAAGCTACGACTACTAGTACATCTCAAAATTCTACTACTAGTGCATCTCAATCCAATACTACTATTGCATCTCAAGTTTATACTACTAACCAAGTTCTTTTAGGGATGAATATTCATTAATTCATGAATATTTCTTTTTTAAGATTTTGGTTTTGCTATTTTTTAGGGTTAGCAGATGGGACCAGATCACCAAAATTTTAGGGATATTTTTTTTGGGGGGGTTGGTTCACCAACCCTTTATAATGATATATAATATTACATTTAAATTCACTAAATATATATAGTGGATCCCCTAAGGGCCTAACCTATACCAACCAAGGGAACAAGCAGAAACATAACTAAAGGAACATAGAATTGAATAACAATAATGAATGAAGAAAATAAATGATAGTACCAAATAACAAGCCAAACTAATTCACCAAATGATAGAGCCAAACAACTGAGATAAATGATATAGATGAATAACACAACCTAACAACATAGTTAAGTGACACAATCGAACAACCCAACCACATGGCTCAACCATTCAGCTTAGCTACAAAGCTCAACCATGTCACATGGCTCAGTCATTTAACTTATCTATGTATCTAGGTAATTTGGATGAGCTTTGAAGTTGGGTCATTCATCTTAGCCATGTAATACAGTCATTTGGATTAACCATTTAGATTAGTGGCATGGCTTAGCTGCATGACTCAATTATATGGCTCAATCACATGGCTTAGTCACATAGATTAGCTATTCATCTTAGTCATACATCTTAACAATTCATCTTTATGCATTCACCAATGGAATTTGTCTCAGTCATCTAGTTTGGTTTTTCAATTCAGATGTTTAGTTTAACTATTTAGTTAACCCATTCAATTTAACCATTCACCATCACCCTCAGAAGATTTTCCATGTTCATGAATCAAATTTTCTTAGATTCAAAAAATATTTCCAATATGTTTTCTAGTAAGGCTTATTAAATTGAACCTTGATACTAACCAACAAGCCATCAACATTAACTAAACATTATTATAAACCATGTATCAAATGGCCACTTTACAAACTAATAATACTTATCAAATGATATAAATTAAAAATTAAATTTTACAATTATAAATCCATCCTCAAATTATTGAATGGGGATTTAAAATTTCACATGCCACCCACCCCCACACATATTCATAAGGTAATATTATTCATCAACCCTCATCCTTCAAAAATTCATCAAACATATTCAAAATGAACCATTGATCCATAAAATTTTAAACACAGACATAGGTGGTATTTATCCTACTCAAACCTACAATAGATCTATCAATCCTACATTGCATGTTAAATCCTTTAGAAACCTTTATAAAGATTGTATCAAGATAAATAACTTGTTGCTACCAAACTTCTAGATAAAAACTTTGTAGGTGATGCTCTTTTTTGTTACAATCAACTCAAATCTAACACTATCTCTAATTTGGAATGCTTAGTTAATTTATTAGTTTAGGAATTTCATACCATCGATCTACCATAAAATTTCTTAGCTCATGTTATTAATTGTAAACATGTAAAATCTAAAACTACTCAAGTTTTCACTAAAATATGAAAGTCTTTATCTAACAAAACTAAACACAACACGATGAATGATAATATATTTAATTTATTCACTAATAATCTTTATACAAAATTCTAATACTATGTTAGGAACATTTCTCCAAAGTCATTAAAATAAGCCCTTAATCAAGATAAACTCAATATTTCCTAATAACAAAATTCAATCCTTTCTAACCTCTAGTAAAAACTTTCATGCTTATGATATCTAAAAAAATGCTACTAATGATGGGGTTAAAAATGTTTCCAATGATGTAAATATTTATCCACCATTAATGAATACTACATTTTAGCCTCTTGCTTCCACATCTTATTATGTGAATAATGTGGATTCTCACCAACCTATTTCCATGGTGGAAATATGAAAAATATTACTAAACCTTTAGCATGGTAATTTGATCCTACTCACCCTAAAAAATATTGGTATGATCCACACATTTTTTTTTGTATCACGTAAGTTGGGGAGATTCTCATGAAACTTTTAGGAAACGTAGGAACTTTGATATTGAATATTTCCTTGGTCCTAATTTTTATCAGTAAATTATGATTCATGAACATCAACAAGAATATGAAAAGGTAGAGAAATCTCACATTCCAAAGTTAGGCATGCAACTCTTAATCAAGATAATGATCACCTAGATATCTAGAAAGATCCAATTATAAATCACCAATCTAATACTACTCAACCTCATACCTCTAATGTTGTGGATAATTAAATTCACCCTAACTCTCTAAAAAATGATGGAAATGTAGTCAAAATGAATAATATGAGGTGTTTAATATCATATATTGATCCTTATCCACATTATAACTATAAAAAATTTATTAATTTTCATATTGTCTAAGGTACTTATCCATCTCACTTCACAGATACTGAACATACAAAAATACACTCCACTCCCTTACCATCTATCTAAACTATATCAAATACAATGATACAACTTAAATTCATCCTTATTTCATCACTATGACTACTTATCCAATTACATCACCATCCCCTCACTCAAAATTAGATGCATTGAATATCATGAATAAAATTACTTCTATACATACATCTCCACTCATCACATCAACCACCTCAAGGGAGTGAGTTATTAACCCAACCATGATATGAATGGAATTAACCACCTCAATGTATTTTAACTCACCTATCCAAGTACAAAAAATAATATTCCAATCATCTTGAATTTAAATTAACTTCTTCTCCTCCTTCCATGGATGTACTTCAAAAAATGCACCTTTATTAGATATAATTTAAATTGGATATGATGAATGGTATCTTATAACTAAAATTTTTCAGCTCCCATTTCAAATTTTTTTTAGAACCCATGAGGAATTATTCTCATCATCACAATAAATTAATGCAAATTTTATTCAAAATGAAAATCCCTTGACCTTCACATTGATTGGAATAATTTTTTAATCATGATAATAAAAATATCTCAATACATAGAGTAACTCAATAATTGGGCCATTATCACCTTGACCCTCTATATCAATCCCATCATCTACGTATCTAAGCATAAGAGACCTCAATGAGGATAACCTATAATCATCATGTCTCACTCATAAATGCATTTATAATGATCCTCATATAAGACCAATCTATTCTAAAGGGTTACATTCTCTTACTATAACCACATGTACTCTGTGAAAACACTCTACCCTAGATCTAGACTAGAAATTCATGGAAGCATTGTTGCCAAACTAGTTGGACCTCATCTCATCATGACCACTTTTATAAATTATATATTCAAAGGTATCAGTTACATCCAAATAGAAAAGTGGGAAATGAATTACTTCCATGTCATCAAATCACTCTAAGAGCTATAGATACTAAATTTTAGTCTTTAATACTTGATAATGACAAGATTGACACACGTTACCATGCATGAATTAAATACTCAAACAAGGTGATAATCTATCATTATCTCATACTTTCATGTTATCCTATGAATTAACCCTTATTTTCTAATATTATACACCTATAATAACATCTCTATGTGTTTCAAACATGCTAAATATATTGCACAAACGTCTCTAGACTTGTTCAATCTAACTTTACATAGATTGATTCCATTAGATTTGGTCAGTATCACTTTTAATATTGACCTAAACTGGTTAGTATTGACCTAATTTTAGTAATGATTATTTTATAAAATGAAACAAATCATTAAGGTTGTCCACTTTTTTGGGTATATGATTACCTATATGGTTTTATGTTAATTGGTTTACTACCTATAATTAGTCTTATGGCATGATCATGTTATCTACTTAATGGTAGGACTTTCTCATTATGCTAAAAACTATTGGGTGGTCATCAAGAATAATTTTTAAATCAAGATGTGTAGATACATTTGTTGGTTGAATTTATATGGAAAACAATCCTACTTAAAATACTCTAACCCCTTTTCAAATAATCTTACTCATCTAATGTCAATTAAGTAATAGGGGAACTTTACCTATAATCCACATAGTTAAAATGTCCTATATTCAGAATGAAAGCACATGAATAGTTATTATAAATTCATCTCTATTTTTACCAAACTAATGAGCCATTGTAATCCAAAAACAATATCATCCCCACCCATGATAATAAAAAACATAGGAGAATTAATTAGGTAGTCACCAATGGAAATATTAATACTATGGAATTTTTAAGAACAACTGATAGTGGCACCATCTGTAATCATGTCTTGAAATTTTTAAGATGGATAAATAAGTATTTTAAACAAGTATCCAACTTATTATTGATGCAATTATGTGTAACATTTAATTAAATAAACATTGTCACCTTTTTTATTTAGAAAATAAACCACTTTAAATTTTGATTACTTATACCTGAAAGGGCATGACATAAGATAGTAGGGTGCAAATATTCAGATTCCTCCTCCAGATATTCAACACCCTCACCTAAGTCCTCATCATTTTCATCATATTCATTGGATCCTTAAATGTAGAATAACTTATTTTTGGTGAATTTATGTCCTTTGCTCCACTTTATATCACAACCAAAATTTAATCCTTTCACACACTTCTCTTCAAAATTTTCAAGGGTTAATCTTGTAGGTTGATATAATGATGGTGATATAAAATTACATTCATGACTATGAGTGAAATTCCTTATTTTAACCAAATATTTTTATTTTTTATGTAACATAAATGGTATGCTTTTAGAAAGGGAATCTATATTAAACGTGGGAACTCAAGTTGGATGATATCATTAAGCCCCAAATAACAAGTTAGTCATGTTATTCTCACTGATATCATCTACTCTTAAGGATAGATTCTAGAATTATTAAATATAATCCTTAACAATACATTTTCATTGTAACTTTGATAAATGATTAAAGTATTTTTTGAGATGTTATTGCAATAATTCATCTATATCTCCTCATTAAACACTAAATGGTAAAAAGAGTGACCTTATTTTTATTTTGAGCACACAACCACCTATACTAAATTAACTACTTAGGTTCCAAATAGAGAGATGCCATGATCACCTTTTGTGCACTTGAGGTATGATGTAGATCAAATATTTTTCTATTTTATTGATCCAAGTGAGTGGATCATTACCATCAAACTTGTGTACTTCCATTTTTTATAAAATGTGCTTCAAACGAATATTAGAATTTCAATTTTTTAGATTTGGAGAACTCAATTGGAGTAGTGGAGGATTATTTTTTGAAATATGAGTCATAATAGTGGTCAATTGAGCATTAATATTTCACAATTATTCATTCATATAATCCATTAACCCTTTTAATACATTGAGATCATCCTTCCTCATCACGCTTTGTATTTTTGATTTATTTTTTTGAACTTACTCAAAAACTAATGGATATAAAATTATGGAATTTATGTCATCCTTGTGAGATGTTTTTTGAGTGTCTTGAACTTTTAAATGTCCATTAGTTTTAGGACAAGCCATGCAAAAATGCTAAGATGAAGGGTTTTGGGTCTAAAAAAAGAGTTATATAGGATTATACAATTGTGATAATCTCATTGAGATGAATCTAATGGTTTCTAGTTTTCATAAGGGTGAAAAAAATTTAAATATTTTTTTCAAAAAAAAAAGACTTTGAATACTACTATAGCGGTGAAAATTTTTAATTGTTCTCATATCATAAGTTATGTTTTTTTATTCTTGAAAACTTTTGATTGTTGTAACACTAGATCTAAAGAAAAAAAATTCTGCATAAGCTATCCTAAATTGATGCTCTAATACAACTTGTATTGAAATTAATTAGATGATTCATAATAATTAAATAATATATCACATACTTAAGATAAGAATAATTAGATTTACATTAATAAATGACAAAAGAGTAAAATAATTAATAAATATGACCGATCTAATTAAAGGGGTTAACCTACATAGCAATGAAATAATATAATAATTCACAATATGATGATAAAACACTAACCACTACCTCTTATATATACTGTACTTAGCCATGGCCATTCTATATGTTGGCCATACTAAGAACATGGATAAATTTATTAGATAATATGAAAAATATGTAAGCCATAAATTAGACACACATATACCTAGATGCACTATAGGTTAAGGGCATTGTGGGTGGTGTGATAAATTACCTAATTAGACTCACATATAAATAAATCAAAGTCTCATTCAAAAGGGACTTGGCACTTATCTATAACACATATGTATACTATTGCATATTAAGCAAATCAACCCCATTCTTCCTAAATTATGAATTTATCACTAAGAGTTGTCACAAAACAATTTTTAATCACTCTAAATCCAATTAAAATTAATCATTTTCAAATATCAAATAAAAATAATTAGTTATATAATATAGTGAAGGATCAAAAATGCACAATCACACTAGGTGGGAGAATTATGTGTGATTTGATTTCCCCTAGAGTATCAAATGCATAGGTAATGGTAAATCATAAAATTAGGGTGATTGGAGTCAACATAAAAAATTAAAAATTCCCCTTATTTTAAATGTCTTATCCCTCGTAATAACACTTAGGGTTTTAAGCCAAAGGAGATTTATTTTTGGAGTTACGTGCATCATTAGGGTTTAAGATCATAAACATAGATCAAGAAGAGACACGTGTAAAATATTATAGAGTCAATATTCCATAATTTTGAATAAGTTAGTATCAACCAACAATTTAGTATCAATCAAGGATATTTACCTAGATCAAAATAACCAACCTAGTGTAGAGAGAATTAATTTTAGACTTAAAAACCATAGGTCTACTTTATCCTAATTTTAACTCCATAATATAGTCACAATTATAAAGTCATAACAAATATAAATATCCATCCGTTTGTTTTAATTATTATATTTAACATTTGTCACATATCAAATAATAAGAATCAATCTCAATATTTTATATTCATATGTATGCTTGAATGTTCTATCCATTTTTCAATTATTTTATAATTTTTTTTCTTAATTAGACTAAGTAATCTACCTTAATCCAAAATTGAGTAAAACATATTGGTTAACCCATATACATATTTAAAAATGAAAACCTGTAAGTTTTTATTAGGGTTTAATCCTTCCAAAATTTAATATTTTCTATCCTTGGTTTCCAAATTTATTTTATATTATCCTCACATAAATATTCTTTATCATATTTTTTATCCTAATGTTTCATTGATCTAATTTTTATTTCAATACACAAATAATATTTTCACCTTCAACCATATCCCATTACATAGGTACATGATCCCATATTATGCCATATAATAAGGATAGTTCTCATGTACCTCTAAGTTACAGTGCTAGTTTAAGTGGGACCCATATGAAGCATAATCAGTCTTATTATTTCAACTAAAATGGATACAATGAATTTTTATTCTTATTTTTATGATGTAATTATAATTTATTATGTTTAATAATATGATTATGTTGATATTATTCCATTGGAACATGATAATAAATATAATCAAAATGAACATAATGATAAATATAATTATGAGGGCTAGGATAGATCCTGACCAAGTTAAAATTTTATCTTTTTTTTCACCAAAGGCTTTGTCAATATCCTAAAGACATGGGTAGAATTGTATAATTGATCATAACATATAATGAAACACACCAATATAACCTTTTCACATATAAATTACCTCACCAATATCCTTTTACCATTATTATCCAATATTTTTGAGCTAGTACTTCTACATTAGGTATTCAAACCACTACTACCAATATTATCCCTATACCCCCATCTTTAGTGACATTTGTGACATCTACCCAAAGTTTTATGGAAATAAAAAGACTTAAATATATTTAAATACCTATTCACATGTAGTGAACCTTTATCCCTCTCATGACTATTATGCATGTTCCATCATCAAAATCACCTACTACATGTTCCCTTGAGCATATTGCTATAGCTCTCCTATCTAACATGTTGAAGATAGAGAAAGGTGAACCAAGAGTTAGTAATTACATGCATTTTCATGTTTTGATACATATCCTATTATTCCCATATATATAAACATACCCTTTACCAACATGATTCTAAGAAAGGTAAAAGGGTATGTTTATATATATGGGAATAATAGGATAAAGGTAAAGGTGATTCTAATAAACTCCTTAGATCATTCCATGTAGCATGCTTGGACTATGTGTACTACAATAAACTATTGACAAAACTATTTCAAAGAAATCTTAATTACTATGCATTATGACTATTATATGATGTCACTTTCCAATTTATAAGAGTATTTAACCTTGTGTCTAACTAATTCCTAGTTCATTTTCCCATAAACATGGATGCAACCTATTATGGAGAAAATCATAGACATCCACTAAAGGGGATTTATTTTATAAAGATAGATAAAAGATGGAATAATTGTGTTGAATGAGACTTTACATTAAATGAAAAAAAGAAACCAAGTAGGTATGGTTCTCAAGATTAATATTAACAAATCTTATGACATATTGGATTAGAAATTTTTTGACAAGGTAATGTTGCAATTTGGTTTTAAATAAAGATTTAGACAACTACTTAGGATGTGTATATCTTTGGTCATGTTTTATGTTATTATAAATTGGGTGCCTAAAGTATATTTTAATAGTAAAAGGGGAATTAAGTAAGGTGATCCTTAGACAACTCTTAGAGATGGAGTCTTAAAGGGTTTTAAACCAACCTAGAACTTTGAAATTTTGTTACATAAATAGTTTGTAGATGATAACATTGTTATGGTTCAATCCTAGTGAGAGAGGCTAGATACTTGAAAATAATAACTCATAACTATGAAATAACTTTAAAATAAAAAATAATTTTGAGAAAAGTTTTATTTTCTTCTTCAATACACATGTGATTCATCAAAATAAGATTGTTGTTATTTTGGGGTGTAAAATTAAAGTGATGCCATCCAATTATCTTGAAATGCCTTTTTTTGGTAGGGGATTACCTATCAAAACATGGAATCCATTACAAAACATATTATAAAAGAAGTTGTCTGATTAGAAAGGGTTGATTTTAACCTAGGAAGGAAATTTATAACACACTAAGAACACTCTAAAAAGTCTTACAATGTACGTGATGAATATATTAAATATACCCATGGCTATAACATGAAAACATGAAAATATTTAGAGAATATTTCTATGGTTATGCTTTAACTAAAGGAATAGGTTCACTTTTTTGGCTTGGGATATGGTATGCACCCCTAAGATCAATGAGGGGTTAGGTCTAAGGAGATTAAGTTAGATGAATAAATCCATTGTTACCAAATTGGATTGGTGATTCATAATGAATTATAATCATTGAAATAAAATTGTACAAACTAAGTATTTATATTTAGGATAAGTCTTATGATTTATGAAGGAAATCTAGTTTGTTAAAGGATCCAAACTTTTGAACTTCCTTGTTATTACTAAATAGAATATCATCAATGGATGTAAATGGAGAATAGGTAATGGTGAAAAGGTGATATTTTTGGAAGATGCATGGTTATTATATCAGCCCATTATTTTTAACGAACTTTAAAACTAAATTCATCCTCTTATTTAGCATGTTTAAGGGTTTAAAGTGCAAGAATATCTCCAAGTTTTTTAGGAAGGTAGAATCTTGAAATACATTAGGAGTGAAAGTATAAGAGTTGAATGTAAGGTTATTATTGATAATATAAATGATATATTTATAATATTTTATATTCCAAACATTATTTAAGAGGATTAATTGATTTTGAAAATCTCTTTTAATGGGTATTATAGTGTGAAATATGGTTATAAAATGATCTCTCATATTTCTATAGATGATAATCTTTGGTCTAAGATGAAGAATAAGACTCCTAATCCTAAGATGAATATATTTATGTGGTTTTTTGTGAAAAATAATATATTAAAAATAAATAATCTTAAGAAAAAAGTCTTGATCCTTGTGAATAGATGTCCTCTATGTGTGAATGAGAATGAAATGAGTGATAATTTATTGATTAGTTTTCCATATTACAATGAGATTTGGAGTATGATCCTAGATACAATTTAGATTAGTTGGTCTCATCCTTTATTGATTTTAGACCTATGGATGGCATGTATTATTCCCTCATTTGATAATGAGAATGTAATGAAGACGTTAAATTTATCCCTACCTCACATTATTTGGGGTATTTGGAGGGAAAGATATAATAGGGTATTTAGAGACAAGAATATTATTAGTGAGAAGGTTTTCATAAATAAAAGTATGATGGAAAAATTTAGGGTTAGACCACCCAAAAATATAATGGAATGACCAAAGAGGAGATAAAGATTGATAATAATTGGTAATTATAGAATTAGATTAGAACTTAAGTGATCCAAGAGTTGAAGTAATAAAAAACATAAATTGGAGGGTTCCATATCCTATTTGGATTAAAATAAACTTTGATTGGGCATATAAGGTAAATCCAACAGCTTTAGGAGGAGGAAGAATACTTTGTGATGATAAAGGTAATTTTATAGTAGACTTTATAGGAGGAATGGGTAATTAAACTAGTCATTAGGAATAATCACTTGTAAAATTATGGGGATTGAGGTTAGAAAAATATTTAGGAATAAATAGGATTATAGTCTAAAGATACTAACTTAATATCATAAATTATATAAATATAAATAATTTGATTAATAGGAATATCAAACACATTATGGAAGAATCTACCACCTTGATCAACTCCTTTTAAGAAGTATGCATCCAACATATATATAGAGGGGGGGATAATTTTATACAATATAAAATGATGGAATCCATTTAATAAGTTTAAAATATGACTTAGTAAGGAAGATATACCTAGAACAATCTAACAAAGGATAGAGTTATAAGTTTACCTTAAAACTTAATGGGTTGGTAATCCATGAGTGGAACTAAGATAAATCGAATAATGTATTTTTTCTTATCATGAGAATTTTTTTATATCATTAGATGGAGGTGTTTGGGGCACAAGAAGAAAGGCTCAAGGGTGATGAATAATAATTATAGTGATGTCAAAAGCTCATGCGAAGTTCTCATGTACCAAAAAGAGCCATGTAGAGATCAATTTAATGTTACTATTAATGTTAAAATAAGGTTAAGTAATTATTATAGAATGAGTTTGGGTTACATGGGTTTCAATATGGGTGGACATATTCATAGAATTGAGCCTATTATTCTAGATTATGTCAAAGAGGATGGAGAGTTGTGGTAATTTCTCTAAGAAGGGGGAATGATCAATTTTATGCAATGAATTTAAGGGCACGATAAGCATATTTTTGAAGTGTTTATTAAGGGGTGGAAAAATAGAATAGTGGATTTCAATGGGGTATAAATATAGATCATTGACGATCTTATTTCTCAAGTCACTGGCCTTAGAGTGGAGGTCACAAAAGTCTTCAAAACTAGGCAACATTTTGAGGAGAAGAGAAAATTCCTATTAGAAGGGGAATACCTAATCCATTTATAAAATGGTTTCACCTAAGATGATTTACCTCAGTCATTCAGATAAGTTGAAAAAAATTTAATGTTTTATATCATTATTAAGGATAAGAAATAAGTTGTGCATTGGTCCCATTTCATATTTCAAAATTATTTTTTCCATAATATTCCATTAAGTACACCTTTCTACAATATTCATTAACTTGAGATTTTTGTCATAGATGTTAAGATATGGAATAAATCTCAACATATATAAATTTGTAATCTTCTTGATCCATAAATTATTTAAGGGTGTTAATAAGAGACATATTTTCTTTCTAGTTTTATAATAATATAGCTCTTTCAAGGGGGGACTAAATGTCCATTGAGGAGTATTAAAAAATTAAACAAGGATGATTTGAGAACTAGAATTATTTAAGATAGAGTGGAAATGGCAAATGATAATCCTATGTTTTAGTGGGAAATAGATATATTATAAGGAGGGTTTAAGATGTAATTTGATAAGTGATTCTAAATATTTAAATACTAGTCTAGGCATTGAGGTAGCTCAAGGCCATGAAGGAACCTCCAAAGGGAACCCTTTGGATATTCAGGAAGATATAGTGGATGGATTAAATATGCTAAAGATTAACATAATAGTATTTCATTTTGAACTCAAAGGAGCTAGGAAATGTATTTCCATTGAATATTACAATAATAAAGGAAAGGGTATTTATCCTTTGATAGTTAAAGATAATCAAAATCTCAAAGAAGATTTTGATAATTTAGGGGAGATGCTTAGAAATTAGAGTAAGGAAGACAAGATTGAAGATGAAATTGGGTTACAAAAGGTGATTATTAGATGGATCTTTATAGATTAGTCAGCCTTGAAAGACAAGGTGAAAAACTATATTTAGAAGATTATTATTCTTCACAAAAAGGATGACCAAATAAAGTTAAATATCCATTTGAAAAGGCTTAGAGATAAAGTGAGTACTCTAGAGTGTGAAAATTTAGAATTGAGAGATAAATTAGAGATTTTGGTGACTATTAGTAATTTTTATATGAATAATAGTACTTCAAGAATGGAGTATCTTAGAATCATGTTGTGAGGAATAATGGAACATGTTGAGACCTTTTCTAGACAGAGGGTCAAGTATAATATAAGTACCAAGGAAATAAGTCAAGTTTTGTAGTTTTTTCAATAATTAGATATGGATATGAAGAGAATGATTTGAAGATGGGAAGAGGCCTTTGGAAGATAGAAATATAAGTTGTTTTTTTTCATTTTTAAACTATATTATATTTAGTGTTTTTTTATTGTTGTATTGTAGAAGATATTATTGAATATTTAGGCTACTAGGCCTTGTTTGTATTCTTCTTATACATGGCTGGGTCCCTAGTTCAAAAATCCCTTTTATTTACCAATAATAAAAATGATCTCAATAAATAGTTATCCTACACACAATTTTTTGAGCTTAAGCAAGGGTTAAATAAACCAATAAGTGACTATGTGATTTGATACAAGACCATGCAATGCAAGATGACCAATGTTGTGGATGAAAATTAGTTAAAATATATATTCAAAACAAATTTTCTGAGTTCCACTCCATGAGTCAATTATATTCAAGACATTCAAATGATTTGATGAGTTATTCCATGCACTGAGGGATACAAAAGTAAAGTTAATATATTTGAACAAAATTAGGTATACAAAAAATCTTACAACTATTTCAACAACAAAGCTTTGAATAAAACCAAGTTATAATACCAATCTAAATAATAATTAAAATTAAGAAAAGACTATAGTAAATTCAATGTTGTAACCTAAAAATTAGTTATAATTGATATCTCCACCAAAGATGCAACTTTCAAGATTATCATCACCTCCTCATGTGTTATTAAAGAAGTTATTAGAGTTTAACCTTATCATACTCATTCCTCCCCCTGAGATCAATCCATGTAGGCTAGACTAAAGAATTATGATGATAATGCATATTATGATTATCATTTGATTATGAGGTAATAAATAAACATATATTTTAAACTAAGACATTAGATACATCATCTTACATATGAAAACATTATAGATTTGGGAAATCCTACATAAAAATCTAGATTGAAACATAATGGAGACACATATTTTAAGATGTTTAGTGACCCTTTTCCTAAACATGAAATAAAAAACTAAGGAAACTTTAGATGTACATTACACATACAACATGCATCATCCACCATCTCCATATGTTCATCCATAGAATGTATCCTTGGTACATTTACTGATATTACACTTCAATAACCCTCTATCACATTTAATGACAAAAATATAGTTGAAGATGAAAATGATTCAAATTTTAATATATTATTCATACAAGCTTACATAGATAACAAACCATACATAGTGTAATGAATGACAATGGTTAAAGTGAGAAAATTTACATGATGGAACTTATCCACTCCCTTGGGTACACACAATAACATTTACAAGATACATCAAAATTAGTTAAGTATTTTATGGATATAAACATTATACCTTTGGATGCAAAGTATTACCTGTTTATGTCAGCTCAATCATATTAGCCACACATTTATGGTTCTTTAGAGTAATGGGGTTTTCAAGATGTTGTTTAGATGCCCTTAGATGTAGATATTTTGTGAAGTCACATTTACAATGAAATGATTCCTAAAACAAATACACTATAATAAGGTAGTCACAATTTAAGGTGTATGGTATGAGTATACTTTACAACTAGTGACATATCCTCCTCCATCCCCATAAACACCATGACTAGTTGATACACCTATTTAGGATTATTGTATAGATATGGTTTTTAAAATTATTTATGATCACTATTCATATGTGTTTGATACACTTATTCAATATCATTATATAGAGATTGTTGTTACAATTATTTAATAATAATATTCATAGATGGTTGATGTACCTATTCAAGATCATTATATAGAGATGGATACTACACCAATTAAGGATCATTATTTAGAGATGGTTGATATGTCCATTTAGGATCATTAGATACATATTATTTCTATACATATATAATATATATTTATACAATCATCTATTGAATGTCTATCACATCATAGAGTTACTCAAAGACCACAGAGGTTACCATCTACAACAATAAATAATTAGCATCACATAAATTTTAGTGTGTTCCATAGTGAGCACATGAAACGAGACATCCTCCTACTATAAATAATTCCCCATATATTCCATGACCATCTAGAGTTACCCATCTTACAAAAAAATATACAATTAGTGATCATGATAGATATGGTACACCACTTTAGATCATATCCCACACATATTTGGTTCTTCCCATAAAAAAAAAGACTCCTCAACAATTATAGATACACTTCTCATGATACTCCCATTGATTTGATCATTGATTAGATTTTCAAAAATTTAAATATTCCAAAAATAAAAAATATCAAATAATCAACAAATATTAAAAATATCCAAAACCAAAAACATAAACATTGCACGATTGCTAGATTACACTATGTACACATGTCATTTATCACAATTTTGATATATGGCATAATATTTACATATATACATTCATTTCATGGTATATGAGTGTTATGAAAAACATATAGGTCACACGTGGACATATAAATTTTGGACCATCCTCTACCTAGTGGCTATGCCAATACTTGGGGAATCTTATTCCACAACTTTCACCATTATAGGTTATATATTTTTATGACCTTCATACTAGTTGATCTACCTATATTACTTATGCATGCCTTTCTAGTTACTCTTGTATTATGTAGTGATACATAGATATGCTATTATATTATGATGTGACATTGATACACATGGATGATGTAAAATAGTTCATTATTCTATGCTCCATTGATGTTGTTACTCTATTACATGATATGCTACTTTGTGCTTGAATATTATGTGTGGCCCTTAAATTTTTTGATGTGACATCCTTAATGTCCCTTATTTTTTAAATTTTTATGTTCCCTTGAGTGTGGTCCTTGGCCTTGTTTGTTGATACATATTTTTTTCCCTTGTATGTGTCACTTATACTATGTGTGACCTAACACTTGCAAATGTTGATCTTGATAACATTGAGTGATGCCGTGATCTAATTCATGAAATTTTACTATGTATTATTATTTAAATATCCTTATAATCCATACTCCATTGATACATCTATCTAGACATGATACATACATGTGTTATATTATATATGTTACATACATGCCTTGATTAACATATACATTACTATGATGACATATTTTACACATGTTCACATGATATTAAATAACATTATTTTTATACATTGCATAGAAATGATTATTATTTTGACATGAGTGACTTATATAATACATACCTTATCACAAAATTGGGGCATTATAATGGTCTTTTTATAGAGACATAATCCTCAAGCAAAAAATCATATCAAAGTATAAAATTAAGAGATTTAGAATGGTTATGATATTAGATGGTTTTGTTATATGATAGATATTGACATATATATAAATATTATGGGGGCATATTCCATGCATATTCACTCACTTTAAAAACACTTGAGCATAAATTCATTCACAATTAGATGTATATGCATGGGCATAAGCACATAATTTATAAGAACATGAATTGTTGTTGAACATGGTCATTTGGTGTCTTAAGTTATCATTGGTGTCAAAGAGAGCATGAGGTACGAGTGTATGAATGACAAATAATTTTTGTTTGATAGCTTGAATAGTATATGGAATATGTTTAGATTAGTAAGGATAAAGAAGAGGTTGTGAGGCATCCATAAATGTCTTGGTTAAATTTTGGTGTATCATTTGATCATTTGGAAAGAGAAACATACATATTTTAGCTTAAGAGAAGCTAGACCATCACTACACATCATGAATATATGAATGAACCAAAAATTTTGTGCACTTAGTATAGGTACTCATAAAGTCAAAATGGTCAAAGGCTATCATGGAGATGTTGTCTATAGTGCCAAGAAGTTACCCTAAAGATTTGGACTATTGAAGTGTTTTATATTTCAAGTTATAAACCTTACAAGATGATTTTTTGAAATCTGGGGTCAACTAATCAAGATAGATCTAACAGTGATAGTTCATCATCTAGATTGTGATCTAATGGTGTGCGTGAAGTTAATATGTCAAATGATATTGAGATTGCATGCAATCAAGACATATGTCACAATAAAAAAGATATATAAATTATATAAAATATGCATATTAATTCAATAAGTCAACATTATTCTTAAAAGGCATGTGGGTTTGCCAAGTGGTGAAAGAGAATTAAAGACTAATTATATGGCACATAGAGGGCATATGGAGCTGCCAAGTGGCTTGATCTCGAAAGTGAAGATCTAAGATCAATGGTGATAATTGTAGGTTAAATCAAATATTCTATTAAGGAGAAAAATAGAGTGAAATTTATCTAGATTTTAGGGATCATGAGATGAAGACATGTGTCTGTAATATTTGTATTTACCACTGACTATTGATATTTGAAATTAATAAATAAAAAATCAATGCCAAGTAATTTTCTTATATGTTTTGATCTAAGATGAATTAAAAGTGACACAAAAGGAAATTTTGTAAAGGAATTCAAGAAACATCCATAAAATTTGATTATAATATTTTAATTTTCATACAGTTGTAGATATTGAGCTCCGAAATTGACTATATGTTTGACCTGTTTTGTAAGTGACCATAGAAGGATATTTGAGTTGTTATTGATAGTATTTTTATTTTTCAAGATTAAATATCTACTACATAGTTTTATAGACTCCATCAAGACCATGTATGTGGATTTTAGAGGTTTAACCAATCCATATTCAATGTCAACAATTGGTTAGAAGTTGAATGTGTTTCTTGAATCCATTGTAAATTTGAATGACCATGTTAAAGGAGTGAGTTGAAGGTGTTATGAGTAGAATTGAATAGGAAAATGAGTATGGATATGTTATATAATTATATAAGTATTATGATAAATTAATATATGTCATGATATGCCCTTAATCAGATATGGAGAGTTAAAATAGTATAACTAAATTTTGACTGTGTGACCAGCATGAGTGGTCATTTCAAGAGAGTTGTTCTTAATTCTTAGAGCTTGTGTTGAAGTGTATAAAATACATGAAGGTATTTAATAGGTCCTAAAGGGTTCACCCATGTGATATAATCAGATGGATATTTGAAATACTTGAGTTTTTTCTTTACAAGTTTGAGACCATGTTTTCTATTTATGAACACTTGAAGAGCAAGGAGACCTAATTGGTAGGTTAAAGTATTGAATTCATTTTTTAAGTGGAATGGAAAAATGAAGGAGTGAGTAAGGAGATATTTTATATATTTTTATTATGTTAAAATCATTGCTAAAGGATGAAGGTTTTCCAAGTAGTCTCATGTGTAACATCTGAGTATAAAGGCCTAATTGTTTTAGGTCTCACCAAGACCTAATGGTGGTTTGGGGCTAATGAGATAATGACCAACCTATCAAGATTGTCGTTCTCACATGTAAAATGTTTATGGACATGTGTTAAGTGATTTTAAAATATGTAAATCATATTAGTCAACCAAGACGGGTTAAAAGAAGAGAGTGGTATAAGTACAATGTCTAATTGGACTAATTGTGTTAGTGTGGAAATGTGGATTCAAGTGAAGGAGACAACCTTTGAAAGAGAATTTATAGGTCATTAAGGAAAAAAAGAGAGTGAATAGGATAATTAATTCTTTTCTAATCAATTTTATTTAGGACACATGGGTCATTGGACCTAATGAGCCTAACATGATCAAGTATGATCAAGAAGAAGCTCAAAAAAAGATCATGGCCTCAATCTTTAAGCATATTAAGGATGAGTGCATCAAGCTCAATAAGGATCTAGAATCCTTGAAAGCAAGATCAAGATAAAAATATGATAAAGAGAAGATCAAAAATTTTGAGGATCAATTAAGGGTTACAAAGACTACTTTGAATTTAAAAGAGGAAGAATGTAAACATCTCAAAATTTAGTTAGAAGAGATAAATGCCAAGTTGAGTTCAAAGCAAGGTGATCATGATGATTTTAAGTGAGTTTTTGATTCTATAAATATTATTGAATAAAAACAATTTATATTGAAGGATGACATGGCTAAAGAAGCTAAGAGGGATAAGGAGACTTTCCAAGTTCTCATAATTTAGTTAAAAGCTACAAGTTCAAGTATGAGAGATAAATAGGATAAGTGAGTTCAATTGAAGTCCAAGCTAGATTCATTGAAGGATGAGCGTGAGCAATTTTTTTCAAGGTAAACAAGACTAAGAAAGAGAAAGAGAGGTCATCTAAAAACAAGAAGGTGAAAATACTGATTAGGCAATCAAATTCTATAAGGTATGAAATTCCATTTCATGGTCATTGATTTGCATGTAATATTTTTGGTCATAAGGCAAGAAACTATAGAAGGAGGAACATCTGGTCAGCTAGAGGTATGGATAATATAGTCTACTATAATTATCATGACATGGGACATATTTCTAGATTCTACCCCAAAATGCATGGGAAAAGACTAACCCAAGTATGGATACCTAAGATAGTTAAGCTTGAGAATAATGAACCTAAGAGGCAAGATGGTTGTTGAGATTCATAATATTCATCAAGCAAAAGGTATGAATGATGTTATTTTTTAATTTGTCGTCAAGTTGGTCATATTTAAAGATATTGTAAAACCAAGCTCTCAAGTCATAACAAGGTGCATTGACATCCTAGAGTGCTTGAGAAAGGTCAATCCTTAGTATGTAAACCTAAGGCAGTGGAAACCAACAAAACTAATTTAGTTGAGTTGAAAGATCAAGGTAGAGTACCTACTAAAATGAAAAAGTAATCATGTATGAATAAGTTTCAAGAATTCCAAAAGAATGTGTCATCTATCTAGATAGGAAAGGAGAATCAAAATTCAATTCAATTTAAGCTCAAATAAAAGACCAAGGTGCTAATTGAGGCTAGTTTAGAGGTGTGTATCGATATAAGTAAACATCTTGCTATTGTTTAATAAGTTTCATGTGAATAACATTAGTTGTTAATGTCTAGTGATGAGGTATGCAATGAATATTTGTTGTCTCCATATATTATTAATTCATTGTTAAAATAGAAGGAAAATATTATAGTGGATGAGCGAGTTGCTTATCTTAAGTCTAATAAAAATAAAAATGACTATCAGTTTTAGATGACCAAGGAGGAGAAGCAATATGAGGATCTATGGACAACTCCTAGTTTCACATTATTCTAGGACATTATGGGTTAGGGTGTCTCTATCCAATCTTTAATGAGACACATGACAAGAGAGAGGAAACATGGTGGATGAAAATTGAGCATTGGTTTATGTTACATGACAAAAATATCATTTGAAGATGTGTTTGGGTAAGGGGGAACTAACTCAATCAACTTGAGTGGATTAAATAATAAGTACATGATGTGAGAGGGCTAATATGTGAAGATCCTTAACTCATGATAAAAGTGTGAATATGTTTGCTAAAGTTGTGAATTTAATAATATTTATATGATTACTTGATCAAAATAAGTCTTGTGTTTTGACAAGGTATTGAATCTTCATGCATGAACAAAGAGATCTTGTGAGTTCTATAGGTAGACAAGTCCAAGGATCAGATAAGCCCAAGTTTAGATTGTTATATATCAAAGAACATATGACATAAGATGGAGCTTTATGTTAGGAATATTTTTATAAGATTTGTGAGTAGTTTATCAGGTCAATGATCAAGTTGGTATATTGAGGAAGAGACCCTTTGTCATTAATGTCAAAGGGGGAGAAAGATCAAAATGAAAAAGTTCAAATGAGTAAGAAGTCATTCTAAGGATGTTTTTTCATCAATGACAAAGGGGGATATTGTTTATCATGGTCATTTGATGTCTTAGGTTGTCATTGATGGCAAAGAAAGCATGAGGTATTGGTGCATGAATGACTCAAAAGTTGTGTTTGATAGCTTGGAGAGTTATGTCATATGTATAGATTAGTAACGACAAAAAAGATGTTATGAGGCATCTATAGATGTCTTGGAGAAATTATAGTGTGTCATTTGATCATTTTTCAAGAGAAACATGCATATTTTATCTTAGGATAGGTCAGACCATCATTATAAATCATGTACATATGAATGAGCCAACAAGTATATGCATTTAGTGCAGGTACTTAGAAATTCAATAATGGTCATATTTTCATGGAGATATTGTCTATAGTTCCAAGAAGGCACCCTAAAGAATTAGAATTTTGAAGTGTTTCTAGATCATGTTATAAACCTTAAAATTTACTCTTGTAGACTATGATGTGTCAAATACCGTCAAGTTTAACTATATTGAAATCTAGGGTCAAATAGTCATGATAGATCTAACAGTGAGCATTCATCATCTACATTATGATCTAATGGCATGTGTGAAGTCAATATGTCAAAGGTTACTAAGATTTAACATGATGAAGACATGTGTCACAATCACATAGATATATCAAGTAGATCAATGGTGTGTATTAAGTTAATAAGTCAATAGAATGATCATAAGGCATGCAAGGATGCCAAGTGGTGAAAGATCATTGAAAACTATTTGTAGGGTATACAAAAGGTAGGTAAGGCTACTAAGTGGATTGATCTTAGAAGTGAGGATCTAAGATCAATGGTGAGATTTTTAGGTTAAATTTGGGAGTCTAGTAAGGATAAAAATGTAGCATAATTGATCTAGATTTTAGGGATCATGAGATGAAGACACGTGTTTGTAATATTTGCATTTACTAGTGACCATTGGTATTTTAAATTAACAAAGGAAAATTTAGTGCTAAGTTTTTTTATTATATATTTTTATCTAAGACAAATTCAATATGTAAAAATAAAATTTTTAAAGGAATTAAATATTCATAGGAAAAAGGTGATTAGAAGATTTGAATGTTCATACAATTGTAGATATTGAAATCCCAAGTTGATTGTGTGTTTGACCATGTTCTATAAGTGAATAAAGAAGGATATTTGAGTTTTTATTGATAGTATTTTGATGTTTAAAGCTGAAATATATATTGTATATTATTATATAATACATTAGGACCATTTATGTGTATTTTTGAGGTTTGACCAATCCATCTTCAGTGTGAACAATTGCTTAAACATTAACTATGTTTGTTGAATGCACTAGCAGATTGAGTGACCATGTTATAGGAGTGAGTTGAAGGTGTTTAGAGAAAAATGGAAGAGGAAAATGAGTATTGATATTTTTTATAAGTATCTTAGTCTTATGATAAATTATCAGATGTCATTATATTCCCTTGATTATATATGGAGAGTCAAAATAGTATTACTATATTTTGACTATGTGACTAGCCCAAGTGGTCATTTTGACAGAGTTTTTTTAGTGATTAGAAATTATGCTGAAGTGTCTAATGAACATGGAGGTGTTAAAATGGTCCTGAAGGGTTTACCCATGTGATATAATCATATGTATATGTGAAATATTTGAGTGTTTGCTTCATAAATTTGAGACTGTGTTTTCTATGTATGAAGACTTGAAGATCAAGGAGACCTAATTGGTAGGTTCAAGTATTGAGTTGGTGTCATAGGTGGCATGGAATCATGAGGGAGTGATAAAATAGATATTGGAGATAGGTTTTATGTATTCAAATCATTTGTAAATTATTAATATATTCTAATAAGTCTCACCTATAATGTGTGAGTATGAAGGTCTAATTATTTTAAGTGTCACCAAAACCTAATGGTGGTTTGGGGCTAATGTGATAATGAAATACCTATGAAGAGTGTGTTTATCACATGTAATGTGTGTATGGACATATTTTAAATGAGGTTCAAATATGTAAAGCATCTTGGCTGACCAAGATGTGTTAAAGGAAGAGAGTGGTATAAGTATAAGGTCTAATTAGACTAATTGTGTTAGTCTAGAAGTTTAGAAAAAGTGAAGGAGAGATATTTGAAAGATAAAGTATAGTTAAAAAATGGAAAAAAGGAATGAAGAAGATTATTCATGATTATCTCATCAAGTTGATGTAGGAGGACACATAGGTAATTAGACCTAATGAGCCTAGAAGAGGCAATTTAAGTGAGTTAGTCCTAGAGGTAGCTTGAGAGAGATTAAAGGTGAAGAGTGTAGAAAAAGGTGGTAATCATTAGTTTAAGAGAATAAACATGTGTTTTATAATATATATTAAAGGTATCTAATTGTTTTCTTAGTTTCCTATGGGGTTGGTATCTCCTTGCAAGATAAAGCTTGCTAAAGGTCTAGTTATTGTTAGTGCTCAGCTAAACAGGGGTAGTAGCTCCTTGTGGGATTGGTGTCTCAATAAACTAAAGGATGTGTTTTCCTTGATCAGTTGGTGCTGGTATAGATTTTATATCTTATTATTATAGGATTGTATTCCATCTTTCAAGGTTTAATGGGTCTTATTCCCCAAGAGGGTTTCCCACATATATCATGTGTTTTGTAATTGATTTTGTTTTATCTTCCATGTTCATTGTTATGAATGATGTGTATGATTCATGACTATATGTGTTTAATGATTAAGGGTTTAAAGGGTTTGGAATTAGATTGAATATCTATAACATTGATTTACCGCTATAGTGATTAGACCTTTAACAATTATAGGTTTCACATACACGTATATTTGAGATACAAGTTCTCTTGATTCAACATATAAATGTATAACATTATATATCAATTAGAAAACTTTTAGGGGTAACTATACTTGTTCATGCATGTATATACATATATTTAGATTCAAAGGGCATGATACTCATTTATTCTCACACATATAAAAACACAATTTATTGTTGAGTCAAATTTAATTATCATTCCTTTTTACACTTATCATATCTATGGTTATGATAAGGGAATGAAAATTGTTAATTCTATTTTGATCATGCATTCTATTCTACATTAATTGAAACTATAAAATCAAACCTACATTCATGATGAGGGCATGAATATTGTTCATTCCATTTTGATCATGCACTTTGTTTTTACATGGAGAAAATCTGATCAAACATAAGTGAAAATATACAATTACATCTATAAGCCATATGCAGTGGTTAATTCACTTCATTTGAGTGAACCTGACATGATGGTTCCCTCATTTACCTACATAGTTAATTGGGTTAATACATTTATTACTTTTACCCACAGTCATAAATGTTGTAGCATGTTGCCTTCCCAACCTAAGAGTTTTCATAATTACATATATTTAGGAAATAATAACATGTTATTCAATAAAGAAGCACAAGTTTATCTAATGATACAACAAGGAAGCATCATCTCCATGTGATTCAATAAGGAAGGACTAGTTTTCCCATTACTTAAATAAGGAGGCATCGTATCCAAAAAGATGTAATGGAAACATGGTTTTCACTAGCACACATGTGTACTCTAACTCTTATTCTTGATAAAGTTAAAAATTTCATTGTAGATTAAAATTGAAAATATATTTATATTTAATATACATGATTTCATGCTTTTATATTAAGTTAACTTCATAATTGGACATTAGTACAAAAAAAAAAGTGTATTTTATATAGTCAAGTACATTTTATCCTTTTAGTCTAATAAATCCATTACTAGAGTAAAAGGTGTGAATTTGCAAATACTAAAATATAGCCATTGGTACTTGATAATGATAATCTTCACACACATTTACCATGCATGGCTTAAACACTCAACAAGGTAATATTATACCATTATCTCACATGTGCATGCTATCTATGAGTCAACCCTTTTATTATACTACTATAAATCTAAAATAAACTCATTGTCTATTTCAAACCAACTAAATATCCTACATAGGAATCTATAGACTTTTAGTTTAGTCCACATGTACACATGTTAGTTTCACCAAATTTGGTGAGTATTTTGAGTCAATACTAGTTTTATCTGGTTGGTATATACTTATTCCTATAAATGGATATTTTCAAAAATCATACCTCTCTTTAGGTTTTCCCTTTTTCCTGGCATCTTAGTGGCATGATAAATTACCTAGTTGGACTCATATAAAAAGAAATTAAGGCCTTATTTAGAAGGGACTTGGTACTTATTTGAAAAACATGTATATACTATTTATAATTAAGTAAATATACCATATTATTTCTAAATTGTAAATCTATCACTAGAATTAGTCACAAGCCAAGTCTGAAGCACTCTAAATATAATTCAAAGTAAACATTTTCAATAATCAAAGTTGAATCATTATTTTCATATACATAATAAAGGAACATAATTTTAAAATCACACTATGTGGGAGAACTAATTATGTCTTGACTTTTCTTGTCTCAATATCAAATAAATAGTTAATGGTCAATAATCAAATATGGGTGATTGAGGTCATCTTAACCCATTAAAATTTCGTCATTTTATAGGTTTCTAGCCCTCACAAGTATACTAAAGTTTTAAAGGCAAAGGATATTTATTTATGGATTTGTGCACATCATGAGGGTTCAAAATCATGAATAAAAATCAAACAAAGATAGGCATATGTGACTATACAATCACTATGCCCTAGTTCTCTAATTCGGTTATACTAACCTAAATTAGTAGAACCAACTCAACATAGATAAAGAATAATTTTTGGAACTAAATGAACCACATGATTTATCTATCCTAATTTTCACAATCAAAATAGAATCATAATCAGATAATCACCCATAAAATATAAGTATTCATCCTTTTGTTGTTCTTAATATATTTAACATATGCCACTTGTCAAATTAGAAAGACCAATCTCAGTATTTTATATCTGAATGTATGGTTGAATGTCATATATATTAATATAATTTAATTTATAAATTTATATATTAATTAGATTAAATAAACCACATTAATCCAAATTAGGGTAAAACAAGAGGCCACCTAATATAAGTTATCAATAACATGTATCATGAGTAGTAAAAGTGAATCCTCAATAATGGTGGTTCAATAATAATCAATTATGAAAAAAATTGCTATTTTCACAATATTAGTGACATATAAGAAAAAAAGATAAGAAAATTAAGTATTCCACATTCATATATTTCTATAACATCATCCATGGGGTGGAATCAATGTACATGACTGCTTGTCCATCCCTTTCATCTCCATCCATATCCATATTAGCCTATACTTCCAAACCAACCTTGTATGCCTATAAAAAATGGTAAATAATAAGACCCATCAACTCTATCTCCAGCACTATGTGTACTATATAGTACATCCTACATCATCTACATGAGAAATAAAAATAGTTGTGTCCACCTCTCCTATAATAATCAACATTAACTATGTTGTCAGAAACTCTCACCATGATTTCTGATAACTCTATCCATATATGCCTAAGCTCATGGGGATAGAGGCATGATCTATCTCACCCCTAATTACTTAGTGACATGCACATATATTGCATACCACTAATCATGAAACCAAAATCTAACCCTGATTTAATGTAGCTGTATATGATCCTTGGGCCTCCTTACAAAGACTTTGTAAGGTCTCCAAAGAGTATAATTTTTTTTCAAATGATTAAGTAACATGTAATAACCCATGGTACTCTTCCCAGTGATACATGAGATAATCACCCACCTCTACATAAATAGTTTTGGGTGAGACTAATCCAAATACAACATGACTAAGGGGTGAACCATTAAGATATGCTCATATGCCCATGAATGTAATAAATTCATTGATCCATTCTATTATTATAATAATCATGGGTGAAATGATACACATATCTATTCAAAGGGGTAAGATTAGCGCATCCCCAAGAATACATAGTATTATGATCCTTGACGTCCTAAATAATAGAGTGCATATGATATGAAATGACCATACCACCTCCATCAACTACTATGAAAAAATACAATAAAACACCCACACACACACACACACACACGCACAGCACACACACACACACACACACACACACACACACACACACACACACACACACACACACACACACACACACACACACACACACACACACACACACACACACACACACACACACACACACACACACACACACACACACACACACACACACAATTATGAAAGCATACAAAATTTGTTAATATAATATTAGGTAACAATATGGTAGAAGAATATGCCCTATAATCAACCCCTTGATCATGTCCAATATTATATAAATGGGAACACCATTTTTATCCCTATCCCTTTACACCCTACATAGCATCACATGTTACCATAATCAATAATCTCCAAATATTCTAAAAAATAATCTACATCTACAATCATCTCCCTTTAAATAACCATAAAGTTAAATTATTTGCATCCCATGTCTTTATGAGTGTAATCATTAGGGGAATATCATAGGGCATGTTTCCTAAATGACCAACATTCTATAATCCTACGTGTTTTACCATTGTCCTATCTGTATCACTTAGATATAAGGCTCATTTGATCTCTATATGTTGACCACCTCTACACTCCCTTACATGCATGTCACCTAAGAGTGACATAAAAATTTAATATTGGTTTCACGGTAAATCATTATAAAAATCAACTAAGAGATCAAAATTACAATATATATTTTTTTAATTTTGTAGATGCATATAAAATAAACTATACTCATGCAACAAACAATTTTGGTAAGAACATAACTATATCAGTCAAGGACTGAAAACCTCTATCAGAGGAAAGACATATTTGGTATACTTTGAAATTAATATAAAAATTCAAAAAAGGT
Source organism: Torreya grandis (assembly GCA_037957365.1). Lineage (NCBI taxonomy): Eukaryota > Viridiplantae > Streptophyta > Pinopsida > Cupressales > Taxaceae > Torreya > Torreya grandis. The sequence continues at coordinate 1,084,049 of JARHVA010002021.1, forward strand.
GAGGAATTTAAAGGTTTTTTTTCAAAATACTAAAAATAAGATGAAAAATGAGATTTTAGAAACATACCAATGCTAGTTGATACTCCACCTATAACACAATATCCAATTTCTTGAATGGTAAGGGTTACCATATGCACCCAAAAAATACATGATGTAATATTGATGAACAAATTCAATGATGATGCAAGGATATCTACCTAAAAATGCTGATACCCAATGATATCTCACTTTTTTATCTTATAACACCCTCCTTTGCCTTTGAATTTTTTAAATTATTCATTTTTGGAGTCTTTTTATTTAAATATTAAAAAATCCACCTATGTCAAAACCACTACTTTCTTGACAAAACCACCACTTTTGTGATGAAACCATTGCTTAGAGGGCACTGTCACCATGATGGTTTCATCAATCATAATGAATTTTTTTTTGACATGATGGTTCTAAAATTAGTTATTGTAGTTTTTTTTACCTTATGCAGTAGTTTAATTATGTGATATGATGATTTATTATTCTCCACCTATATAAGGCAATGGTTTCATCACCATTTTCTCATTTTTATAGATAACATCTAATACTTTAGTTTTCACATGTTTATCCTAATTTTTATTGTGTTTATTCATTGTTTTCTCTTGTTTGCATGTTCTAGATGGCCCAACTCACACTCAATCCTATTTTTTATCAATCTTTATTAAGTTAAATCAACCAATCTCACAATAAGGCTTCAGTTAACTCCCACATGCACCCTCCTTTATTCCCTTAAAATCATCTCACTTTCTTTAGGTTTTTGGTTCCAAAAATATGGTTAAATATTAAAGATTTAAAGTTTTATAGAGCCCTAGCCTATGTAATTTTTTATTTTGATAAGATTTTATTAAATCTATGGTCATATTCATGTCATTTTACACAAGTTTAGATAGGGAAATTTAAAAAATCAATAACCAAGTTATTGTGGCCAACATGGCCCATTTTCATTAAAAATGGGGGACCCCTCTAAAAATTCTCATGGACCAGAGCTTTAGAGTCCTTCCTCTTATTCTCGTTGGTGATGCCTTCTCAAATATTCAAAATATGCACTACCTTAATTCCGCAAGTAGTAACATTCCCCTTTTCAATTATTTTAAGAATTAAGGGGTGTTTATTGTTTTTATAAATCATGATGATGACATTGTAGTTTGATTTTCACTTGAATTTCTTCGATTCTATTCCCTTCTTGAAGAAATAGACCTGGTGTCCTGTTGGAAAAAGAATTCAAATTATAAAGTTATGTAGGATATTTGTTTTTATTAATGTGTTATTTACTGCTTTTATCTTGTATAAATATATTTTATCCTATCTTCATGACTTATAATAGGATATAACATGAATAGATTCTACTTTTGGTGCCAAGTATAATAAAAGATGAATAGACATAAACTAGAAATGTCTATTTATACTTATGTTTGTAAGAAGAAAAAGGGTTCTAATTTTGAAGAGGTTAATAGATTTCTATCTAATTATGGTTACCTGTGATTTATTACTTTATTTATTATGTGTGGTATCATTTATAACATTTGGTTACTCTCTATCAAATTAACCTAAATGCTTTATTTATGTTTATGAAACATTGATTGTTCTTAATTCCTACATAACTTAGTATAATTAATGCTTACTATCTTTCTATTATCCAAAATATTGAATGAATATAATGTACTATTTTGTGAACTAAAGTATATCATAGCCATCCTCATCCTTAGCATGTTTTGATACTTTAGGAACCTCTACTAACAATGGTGTGATGAGGATGGAAATCATTTTTTGAGAGAGTTATGCTAATATGGTTACTAGGGTAGAGAGATATTGAGATATGGATAGACCAAAGGATATATACTTTTTTAGAAGAAGAATAAAAATGGACTAGTCTTACCATACATGAAATCATTTGAGTGAATATTTATGGAAAGATATACACAATTTTATGGTGTGAGTTTCCTGAATTACTAGCTAACTAGTTTACCCAGTAGGAATATTATTATTTCAACCTAATAATTGAATAAACTATAATCTATAATAAAGAAAATATAGACTTGTTGTAAAGATTAAAAACTAACTAGACAAGAACAATAGATCATTAGGTTGTTATTATAGTATATAGATATATAAATAAGTTTGTAGTATAATGATATATATATTTAAAATATGTTAAGGAATTATTATTTATAGGAATTTGAGGGAAATTTTGGTAGTGACTACCTATCCTTATGAAGATGTTGGTTATGGACAAGACCATGGTGCCTACTCTGGCCAATATGGAGTAGTCACTTAGAGTGTATGGGGGTGTGTGTGACATGATAGTGAATGATGATTAGATGAGTAGATAAGGATTGAAATTAGTTAAAGATCAAAGATATGAGGAAATAAAAAATATAAGAAAATTCTATATTTAGAACATGAGTTGTGATAATAGGATAAATGGAGTAAACAAAAGAATACCTAAGTAGCTATGATTAGAGTTAAAAGTAGCAATAAAATAGATGAAGAATGAATAGGAAGACATGATGAAGGAAAATAAAGAGAGAAAAAATGAAGGATTAATAAAGATGAGGTGAAAGAATAAGATGAATATCAATATAAATAAATAAGTGATGAAGAATGAGAGGAAGAAGAGATGTTCGAAAAGGAAGGTGAGAATAGTTTAGAAGTAGATTAGTTGGATGATAAATGTAGTAAATAACTATAAGAATGGGTATTATTAGAATAATGACATGAATTATTAAGAAAATAAGTAGAATAAAGCTACAGAGTAATCACAGGTTTAATCTTAGAAGAAGTCACATGAAAGAATCATTCACTAGAAAAGCACATGTCCTTGCAACCCAATTTTTATATTCTATAGAAATTTTTACTAGATGAATAGGTAGGAAATAGTTTAGAAGGTCCATGTTTAGAACAATTACATTTTTATGGTACTAAAATTGAAACAACATCATTTCATAAGGCATTAAAAGCCATAGGGTTTATTGAAACCAAGTAAAGAAAAGAAAAAAACATAAAAATATAGAGTTTGAAGATTAAATTTCCTAATGCATAGGAATATCATCATAGTGCATAAATAAGATCACACAAAATTCATCCTCCCATTATAATAGATTTAGAGTAGATGTCTTTGACACCACTTTACAAAATAGGTGTTGTAGAAGAATTTATCAACCTAACAACATATGATGGGTTTATGAACCCTGAACGATACCTACTAACATGTGAGATGAGATGGCAAGCTAAGGATATTACTGATGACGCTATAAACAAGTAAAAATTAATAGAGACATTGAATGGAAGATCACTTGAGTTTATGTAATACAAAGAAATTGTGTAGGAAAGTTTACAATAGGTTAAAGAATAACTCATCATATAACTTAAGATAAAGAGATGTATAAGTCAAACTATTCAAGACCTAAAGGAGATTAGGTAGAAATCAAGAGAATCAATTTGAGATTATGATCATAGGTTTTCTAATGTTATGTATAAGGTGGAATTTTCCTTATTAGATAAAGATAAATCTGTATAGTTTGTCAAAGGACTACATTCTAGAATCATATTTGTTATAGTGTAGACTCAATATGCTACTAAGGTAGATGTTAGAGTTGTTGCTCTATGAATGAATCAAATTGAAAACTATGGGGAAAATCCCATAATGGGTTCTAATATTGAAAATACATTAAAATATTTTATTAAGAGGATGGAATAATACCATGAAGTAGATAAACTTAAGTTAAATCTATGATGTATGGAGTGTGGGAAAGAAGGACATCAAAGGAATGATAGTCCTAAGATCAAGATAGAGTTATGTGAAATGTGTAGAGTATTAGGGCACACATTAATGTAGTGCCATCTCCTATAATAGTATGTAAAATGTCCATAGAGTTTATATTATAATATTTTTAATTCACACAAACATAATGAAAACAATTATAAGTCTTTGTATGAGCTTAAATAAGACATTAAAAAGAATGTATTTATCATCATTATATAGCAAGCATTTTTGGAAAAGAAGATAATTCCATGCCCAGAGGTTGATAATGGTTGTATGAACCAATTAGGTCCACAATGGATTTATAGTTCACCTCAATACCAACCTTAAGGTTTGGTTGGATGGACCCCTCCTTTACTGAGTTAGATACCACCATCACCACAATACTAGTATGCATTACCTTTAAATCTAGCAATGGTGAAACAAATATTTGGAATTAGACATAACATCTAGCAACATCAACACTATAATGCAACACAACATCAAAGAGGCTATAAAGGAGGTTATTAATAAAATAAAAGAGGATCTAGGGGAGGATATAGAAGAGGTTACCAAGGTGGCATAGGAAATAATTATCAATGTCCTTATTTGAAATGTTACCTATGAAGAGAGTATAATCATGTGTAATGCAATTATACTTTAAACACTAAAAGATAATCTTATTTCAAATATTTATGGGTATATGAGTATCACAAGATAGAATATTATCTTGTCTTAGAAAAGCAAATAAATTAAAATGATGTTAGGAATGTTAACATGGTAAATACATAGCCTGTGAAGGATGCATTCTTCAACATAATTACAATACATCATCACACATAAAGAGGATTACCTCCCCTCAAAATTCTTTAAGACCACAGAATATCAAAATTAAAATAAGACAAAAATACTCAAACCTAGTTATAAAAAAGGGGTTCATATATGAAGTGTAGATGTTGAAAAATATTAAACACCAAGACACTAATGAAAGAGATGTTGTAGAAATACATACTCAAATGTATGTTGAGATCATGTTTATTATGTGTCAAGATGGAATTGTTACTACAATGATAGATTTACTAGAGATTTTAAGCACACCATGTAATGAATACATCTCTTATAACATCACAAACTTGCTACATAATTTACTGGAGTGTGCATAGTGAGGGAAATAAAAGACAAAAAAATATTTGGTATTTCAAAACAAATAAGTCACTAGACGTAGATGCATGAATCAACATTAAAGTTGCATGATATGAGATTCCAAATGTTGTATTTGATTTTGGAAACACAATCAACATGATCCCCAAGTATATATGAGAGGCCATTAGATGACCAGTTCTAAGTTACATCCCAATGACTCTAAGTCTAGTAGACTATGGAAGAGTTGAACCCATTAGTAGATTAGAATATGTTGAGATCAAAGTTGTATAACTAAGCTTGTGAGATGACTTTGATGTCATCGATATAAGGATAATAATATCCCATTATCATGTGTTTATTGGTAATAAATGGGATTGTGATAGTTTGATAACTATCAATAATTTGCAAAATCAACTAGAGGCACATCAAGGAGATAATATTGTCATCATTCCTCTAAATAAAGTGCACAAAACTTACATTATTCTAGCTAAACCAAACTCTCCTTATATTTGACAAGAAACTAACTAGATGAAGGTAAATTCTGAAGAATATTTGAAAGCTCTATGCACAACCGAGTGTAAATTCTTATTTGAGAATACTAAACCTTAATTATAGTCTTTACTCACTCAATAGTTGAAGATATTTGAATAATGGAAGCCAAAACTAGTAGTTACTTAGCCATTGACCTTGATTTGTCATATAATAGTATGAATTCATCTTTTCTAAATCCCCTACTTGATTAGAAGTTGATTTTCTCTATCAAGTAGATGATCATATGCATAATTATATAGAGTTGATCAAAGATGACACTTTTCCTTGGGAAATAGCTTCATCTATTAGTGGAGACTTAGATATGTACCTACTCAATTGGGCTCATGGTGATCATGAAATCTAACCTATGAGAATGGTCTTCACCCATGAGGTATAACTTACTTAATACTATGTGACTGAGGATATCAATAAATTTATTTTGTGCCTACAAGTTTATGTGCCTATCATTTTTTAATGGGCTAGTGCCTTGAACTATGTTTTGAAGGGAGTTGCAGTGACATGGTGGGCAATTCATATAAATGATTAAATTGATTGGTATGATGTGTAAAAACTTATTATTATTATTAAATTTCAACTACCACAGGTCATCAAAAGTAATTAACCTTTCTTTCATGAGGGTGAGTGCCCTAAAATCCATATCCACAAATGTGTTGAGGTCTAGATTGAAGAATGTGTGGCACTAAATTATTGGGTCCACATATTCCATTACACACTTGCCCCCTTACCATTAATATAGTATATGAATCAAGAATGAAAGAGGGATATAAATCATTAGGAATAGGTGAAGAGTGAATTCATATAGACTTTTGTCTTTGAAGATGAGAATCTATTGGTTCATAATGCATTACTAAAAATCAAACATTATCTATGCCATGGGTGCATAAAAGATTTAATCACCATGATGGAAACTACTACATAAAGGAATGTAACATGTGATATGAATAAAACATTTCAGTGATATAAATCTACCAATTTACAAGAATAATATCTCTTGAAGTTGTGCCACTAAATCTAGATTGAAAAAGACAAAGTTGAACATTCAGATATTGATCTCACTGATTTATTTGCACCTGAATGACAACTATAACTAGTAAAGGACCCAACCATAGAATCCACTGAAGAAGACAAGATGCACAACACAAAAGTTATAGAACAAGAAGAAAAATAAATGATACAAGAATATATTGCTAAGGAAAAGCATTAGATTTATCAATAGCCTATTAAAAAGCACATGAAAAACATCAAAAGTGAGGAGATTCCTAAACTACCACATATAGGTGACGCTTGGATTGGATCCAAAGATTTAAAAAATATATGCAACTTCTATGGGATTATCAAGATGTGTTTCCCATAAAATTTTTAGAGGTAAGAAGAGTAGACCCATCCATAGGAAAAAATCATATCAAACTCAAGGGGTGAACATAACCCATAAAGAAATGACCATACAAGTTGAATCTAAACATGAAGTTGAAAGTGAAGGCTAAGCTAGATAGAATGAAATATGAAGGAATAATATATCCAATAGAAAAGGTAGATTGGGTTAGTCCCATGGTAGTGTATCATAAGAAAATTAGGGAGATTAGAGTGTGTGGTGATTATCAAATTTTGAAAGATGCATGTGTGAATGATACATTTTTTATTCCCTTCACAAATGAAGTTTTAAAATCTATCATAGGTCATGAAGTCTACTTATTCATGGATGGTTTTAGTTTTTTTAAAGTAGTGGTGACTATTTTTAAGGATTTCATTTATGACTTTATATGAGTCTATCTCAATGATTGGGTAGTAATTTTTTTATTTAAAGAGAATTTATCCAAGTTATACCTTATGTTAGAACACTACCAAGATATACACATTGCCTTGAATCTGAAAAAGGCTTTATTTTTTACACCTTTTGGTGTCCTGTTAGGTCACGTAGTGTATAATGAATGGATTTTGGTGGACCAAGCCAAAACTATAGTCATTTTGAGTATGCATCCACCATTTAGCTCCATGGAAGTGTGATCCTTTCTTGGACATATAGGGTACTATCAAAAGTTTATTAATGGATATGTAACCATTTCATCTCCATTGGAGTATTTACTATGCAAAGGTACAAAGTTTGTCTAGACTTTTAAGTGTCAAGTACCTTTCATAGAACTAAAGAAGATATTGGAAAATATGCCTATTCATGTATTTCTATATTGGAACAAGCCCTTTCATGTTCACATTGATGCTTCTAGTATCGTAATTAGTGTTATGCTTGTGTAGCCAAGAGATGGTGGACTAGAACACCCCATACATTTTACAATCCAAAAGTTATTTGACATAACAAATAATTACATGACAACTAAAAGAGAATCATTGGATATAGTGTTCACATTATATAAATTTGGACACTATCTTCTTTTGCAATACCATTTAAAGTTTTAATATATCATCAAGATCTACACTACCTAATTAATAAGCCTCTTCTTGAAGAATGCATTTCAAGATGGTTGATGCTTTTTCAAGAATTATAATTTTACATCAAAATCAAACCAAGTAGATAAAATTGTACACCAAAACATCTTAGTCACATCGCAAATGGTGAAAAACTAGAAGAAATATAAGAATATTCTTTAGATTCCCATCTCTTTCATGTTTACACAATCCCTAAAAACTTTGACGTAATTTCTAATTTCCTAGAATGAGTATCCATGTGCTCTACCAAGAAAGAGATAGTAAATATTTTGTTACTAGAGCTTTATCATATACTATTATAAATTGGATTTTGTATCATTGAGGGAAGGATTAAGTACTATGTATCATAGTTTTAGAACATGAATGACCATGGCTCTTACAGGAGGCACACCAAGGAATAAAAAGGGATTATTTTATCAAAGAAGCTATTGCAAAGAAATTGTTATAGAGTGGGTTATGGTGGCCAAACCTTTTTCAAGATGCACATAGAGTAGTGTATCACTATGACATATGTCAACACATGGGTAAGACACTCCAGAAGGATGAAATAATATTGTAGCCTTTATTAACTAAAAAGCCTTTTCAATACTGGGGTATTAATTTTATAGGATATATTAAAATTATGAGTAAATTTAACAAAGAAAGGTATATTATCACTATAATAGATTACTTCACCAAATGGGTTGAAGCTACCACAACACCTAGTTATGGTGAAAAGGATGCAATGAAGTTACTTTACGATAATATCATTACAAGGTTTGGATGCCCCATCAATCTCATGAGTGATCTATGGACACACTACATAAACAATACTATCAAATCCCTTAATGAATAATTTATGATTTCTCATTAGATAAGTACTATGTATCATCCACAAGTCAATGCCTAAGCTGAGGCTTCTAATAAAGTGTTGGGTAAGATGTCGATAAAGATATTTGGAAGATCACATTTCTATGATTTTTTGGGCATATCACACACACTATAAGAGGGATACAAGTTTTACACCATTCTAGTTAGTTTATGGGCTTGAAGTAGTCATGCTAATGGAATATTTGTTACCTAGTATGTGCATTACTATGGTCATGATATTAGGGGATCATGAGTCTCTCATCACCAAGATTTTTTAATTGAATAGTATGGATAAGTATTGATTTAAATCATCTCAAATGTAAGAAGTTCACAAATAGATCCAGAAAACCTGACAAGAAAGTAATCTATGTTATAAAGAATTTCATAAAGATCAACTAGTTTTGTTATATGATAGTTTAGATTATTTTTGAGTAAATTATAAATTGGATGCAAAGGGCCTTATATTATAAATGAAATATCAAAACAAGTAACCATTGTTTTGAGATATCTATAGGGAACCATTTTACCATAGTGCATGAATGGATGTAGGCTTAAGCCCTATTTCCAATAATCTTAATTGATCTCTCTCTACTAAAGGAGTGGGTGTTGATTAACACTTAATAGATTAGGATTTCTCATGTTAATATGTTTTATTGTGTTTTTATTTTTATGTGTGTGTGTGTGTTTGTAGATGATCTCTTTAGTATATTTTGGGAACCAAGATAACAAGTATAGAGTGCACCAACTGTGAACAATATAATTCATGTACACCATTAAGAATGTTAGTAGGATGAAAGGAAGCAGTTAAGTCTAAAAAATGTATGGTAAAGTCACATCAACCAATATATTCACTATATAATAGTCATCCCTAAGTAGTTAATGCTATATCTAAGGTTTGATTGACCTAATATTTACCAAATCAATCGCCAGTCAACATCATCCATTTGTATTCTAGTATGGACAATAAAGAACATGATGGTGTATCTTGATGTATGCACCAATGATTAATTACCTTAAATTATAGATCAGATAATATTTACCACATCAATATTCACATTAATGTCAAATTGAAAACTCAATATGACATTTATACAAAAACCAATAGGTGTGTAATCTATAAAGGCATAAGGTTGTGAACCAAGTCTACAATTCATTCTTGCAACTTAATTTATAATATGTAAAAATCAAAAAGCTTTTTAGTTGTACTAATCAGAGAGCATCGATCATTTGAAACTCATAAGGAATTTTAAAGATACCTAAAAGGAGGTAATGAATGCCAACCTTGCACTCTAACAAATAAAATTCACTAATCTTAAGCCATTTAACTACCTTCAAGTGGTATATCAAAAATTATTCTGACTAGATCCTATAGATGCTAGGTAACCATTAGCATTTATAATCCCCCATCAATTTTAGAACACATATGTTGAGTGCCTAATTTTCATACCCACTTTTTATGCCTTAGGGGAGATTGTGAAAAGCTTACTTAGCCACTACAATGATGTAAATATCTATATTAGCCTTGACACCAAGATCATCATCAATATAGAAATAATGGCCTGTGATCTAGGCATGCCTAAACATAGTGATTCTCTAGTGCCATACAAGATAAGAATGCCCCCTATCTTTCAATAGGTTATATATTTATGTATTTGGGGATCTAGAGGAATCCCAATTGAATAAATTCAAGATGAACCAATGTGCATCCTAGTAAAATACATCAAACAAAGGTTTTGATAGACCACCAAGTTTGCAAAGCAAATTCTAAAAGGGGTTGTTGACATTGCACATCACATGATTCATTTCAATTATTAGCTCAATTGGACCAAATAATTTATTCATGAGATGTTGATAAACATCGATAAGTGTTGCATGACTTCCAAGTAAACCTTCCATTACTAGTTTCTCATATTTATGCTCTATTTCACCCAATATAATTTTCTTAAAGGAAAGGTACACATTGAATATAACTATTGGTCAACATAGTAGTTTCAAAACTCTATATGGACACATGATTTTATCACCCTTTTGCATGAGGGTAAATTTAAATCATGGTTAGAGGAGTGTTTGGAGCTAATAATCATACATCATTAGGTGATTTTGGATGTTATAGAATACTTGGGTCAATATGTTAGTATCACCTTACTACCCAAAGGTGTGTTTATCTATATTTAATAGCTATTGAGGTCACCCTTCATACCTCTACCATAATTTTTTACCATAACCATGGTGTAGGTCAATGTCACCAAGTAGAAATCTTATGCATCTAGTCATGTAACACCTCTCCAAGCCATATTACATGGCACAATAGTCCCTAAAGTGCTATAAAAATAGAAAGCCACAAATTCAAAGTTATAAAAAGTAAAGTGTAATATCTCTACCAAGAAACAATCATCGTATCCTCCACTAAAGTGAAAGACAAGAACCACCTCAACCTAGCTAGATGACCCTAAAGTACCCTAAATTGTAATCTCTTATGACCTACTATATATGGGTATGGATAAATAATAGGTTTACCAAGTAATGGTCACTGGTATGGTAGGATATTTATATGATATGGAAGAGGAGAAGGATTTATTCTTCTAAAAATAAGTGTGTATGGTCCAAGTGAACAATAATATTCATCTAAGTCTATGGGTGGAACTAACACCATGCCTTGCCTCCATTATGGTTGATATTGTACACAAACAAGTTGAGTAGATGTAGTAAAGGGTTAAATTCTTCTAGAATCAACCTTATATTTGTGACACTTCTAAAAATTCCATAGGAGTCTCTAGTACACAGACCTAGCACTTAGTGAGAGGCTAGGGTCTTACTTACCCTTTAAGAATGCACCTTTAACATGATAGAAATAATATAGGAAGTACAACCTTATCTATATTTAACTTTACCACCACCCAAATTCATGTTGGTTAATTTGGGGTGAAATAAAACACATGTCTTTGAGTCCATAGTATAGCCAAGTGATTCACTTCCTTCACCACAAGACCAGGACATTGAAAAGCTCACACTAGAATGACCTATAGCTAAAGAAAATAGGATCCATGGGAAGAATCATCTCATGAACTAGAATGGAATGTTGGAAAAGATAAAAATAAATGCTAGAAGGAGAAACAAAAATCTCAACAAGTAAGTTAGTAATTTGAAGAAGCTAAGGCCATATAATAGCCTAAGATGTAGAGGATGATCAACAAAAGGATCTTGAGGTGGCAAAGAGGGCAAAAGAAGCTACCGATGTAGCCAAGAAGGCATATGAGGCACATTATGGAGATCAAATATGTTGTTATCACTGCTAAGGCAAAGGTTGAAGAAGCTCAAAAATAGTAATATGTAGAGGTACAAGCATAAAAAGCTCTAGAGGAGGCCACTTGCACCCAATCATAAGATCAAAAAACTACAAAAAAGAAGAAAGAAGATTAAGATGAATACCTAAATAAATAGTAGGACCAAGTATAGAAATAAAAACTAATTACATCTAAGGTAAAAGATAACCTAGTAGCATAGACATAGGCTTAAGATTAACAAGCCAAGGCTACTATATTTGACAAATAGAAAAAGGAAGAAAAGTGTGTATAAAAGTTGTAAGAAGAGTAACATGAGTAAAATAAAGATGTTTAGGATGATCTCAATCAGAAGGCATCAAAATAAGCTAAGAAAATAAAATATGAAGATGATACATAGTAACTCAAGATTATAGTTGAGATTATGACACAATAATAAGTGCTTGAATAATGACAAACTAGATCAAAATATCTAGAGCAAGAAGAACCATCTATAGCTATAATAGGTGTGTAGTATATACACAATATTTTTAAAATTTTATCAATTATTGATACTGTTTATCTTGTAATAACTTATCAAGTCTCAATATATTTGAGTGTACACTCTAAGGGGTGCATCGAGAAAGGGGTGGGAAGACCATTAAGGCTTCATAAGATTATTATCCCTTTTTCCACTTGTTATCTACACACTTATCTCCTAAAAACCATTCCCTAAGCTTGGCCTTATAATTTTCACACTCCTCTAATATTTTGACACCTTCAGTAGCCCCATTTATAACCTCAAACCTATTTTTAAAGTTTACATGAGTATGTTGGTTGTGTCAACCTTGTACTGTTATTGAAAAAACTTATTTAGGGTATAGGTTGACTCTTGGCTAACCTATTCCATGACCTAGTAATTTTTTATCAATAACCATACTAGGTTGACCAGGTCAACCCTACTTACTAAAAATTTTATAAGGGTTTAGGGTTAGATCCACCTATAAAAACACAATCATTTTTCCATTATTTATAGAAGAAGAAGTAATATATATTATGCATTTGCTAATCCACCATTCTACTTGAGGAACAAGCTTAAGGTTTCATACTTTATTTGAAGATATGTATCTTATCTTATGGAGAAGTCTTTTGAATGTATTAATAGGTTGTGTAGCCTAGATATTATTTATCTTTTTCATCCTTACATACCACAACAACCTCTTTAAAAACACCTTGGCCTAGGGAGAGATTAAGGCTTGGTGGGTTCATTTTCAAAGGTAAGTATTCCTAACTTTTTTCCTTCTTTGTAAGAGTATATAGATATACATTTACACTTCTCTTCTATGTATTAGGATTCTATATACATTGACATGAGTATATGTCTTATATACATGTTTATTTTTATTGTTTATTACCATCACATTGTGCCTCAAGATTTGGTGAGCAATAGATTAGATTTATTTGCTTTACTTTTTATTAGTATAGTGAATATGAAAACATATGACTTAGTTAGGGTTATTTCATACTTTTATTTGACTAGAGGCTTTGAAACCCTCCCTAGTGATATTATTATGGTAAGAGATAGCCTCATTAGGTCTAGAGGATCCATATTGGTCATGGCCTCGATTATATAATGTATCCCCAATTAGAAGTGCAAGTATGCTCTATCTTTTTAGAGCTAAGATTGATTTGTAAATCTAATGAATTTATGATTACATATATTTTGGTGTACCTTCAATGAATCTAACCCTTATAAGTTTTCTTTCATGCTTCTCATTTCTATCATTTTATTATTTTTCTATATTTACAATTATTAGGTGGACTAAGTCAGTATAGTTTTTGACTTCTATGTGCAGGTTTAACACAGTCACATCAAAATTATTTTATTTTTTCTATGTAAATCTCCAATAAATATAGATTATTATATTGATCAAGTCAACATAATACTCTTATTTTACTCTAGATAATAGACTATGTCAAAAATTTCAACTTAGTCTCTTCTTCATCTCTAAAATAGCAAACTAAGTCATGTAGATCAACTTAGTATTTTACTTAGCTTCTAGATAACAAACTAGGTCAACCAGATCGATTTGGTCATCTTAAACATGCATCAACAAATAAGGAATTATAGAACTAGGTCAACATAGTTGACACATTTGGCAAAAATTACAAATAGCAGTCAAAGCACTTCAATAGAAATTTCATAGTCCTCAAATTTTCCAACCCACCAAGGTTCCTTTATTTATCTCTCTTTCAATCCAGTTCTTCATTAGAGTTCTATTTTGCATAAGTTTGTAGTCTTTAAAAACATAATATTAAAGCAAAATAGGTCAACATAATCGATCATGTTTTGTAGTTTATCTTCTATCTAAAAGACTAGGTTGACTTAGTCAACTTAGTTCTTAAGTTCTCCTACTTATATAGTATAGTAACAACCCTATCAACTCTATTTTTTAACGTTTGCATATAGTGTCATCTATACCAAATTTATAATGTGTTTAAATTAGGAATTAATGACTATATGCTAGTAAATAATGCATGCTTTCATTTTTAATTATATGCTTGGTTAGAGTATCTCACATAGTCTAATTAGGTGGTTTTTCAATATATAATTTGGTTGCACTATCTTTCTCTTTCTTACAAACACTACCAAATCACATAATTTCAAAATATGTTTAAACATTTGTTATTAGATTTAGCGAAGAGATTGAGAAATTTAATTAAATATCATACAAAATAATACATTAGAGGTTTATTAAATAGTCAAAATATCGACCTAAGAAAATAATAGGTGGGAATAACAATAAGCATTGGGTAACATAAAATAGTTAAGCCTATAAAAAAACTAACCTATTAACCTAAGTGGTTTAAAAAATAACCAAGGTTCATAGATAATATAGCTTAGTCAATAACCCAAGGTATTTACAATAATATTATAACACCCTCCATTAATGACTAAACCATAAATAATCCCAAGTTTATCTCTAAATTTTATGAACTTATCTACACCAAGTGGTTTGGTCATTATATTAGTTGGCTGCTTTGCAGTGGGGTAGTAGAAGAGATTGATGTCTTCATTCATAACTAATTGTTGGATGTAATGATGGTGAACCTAAATTTGTTAGGTCTTGACATGGAATACTATATTATTCATCATCTTTAGAAGACTCTAGTTTTCACATAAAATTGGACTAGGCTTTGATGACTCTAATTGAGGATCCTCTAATATTTTCTTTATCCACATAGTTTCATAACCTGTACTGAACACAACTTTATAATTGTATTCTATTGAGGATAATTCCACTATAGTTTGTAGTTTTTTTTCCATGATAAAACTCCTAAACCAAGAGTGAATACATACCCTATTATATATTTTATTGGATATGCTGAGCCTACCCAATCAGAGTCAAAATATACTAAAATCTGAAATTTTACATACTTCTCATATAAGATGCCAAATTCAAGAGTACCTTTGATATATATTAATACCCATTTTTCAACTAACTAATGTAATTCTTGTAGTTTTGACATGAATTGAGATAGAAAACTCACTGTAAAATAAATATCTAGTCTAGTGGTAGTGAGGTAAATGAGACTATTCACTAGCTATTGATACACTATTTCATTGACCAAAGGTGCAGCAATGTCAGTTGAAATTTTAGCTCCAACTTATATAGGTATATGATTTGGATTATAATCCATCATTATAAATACCTTTCTATAAATTATTTGACATACTTATTCTATGACATGAATACAACACAATCATCTTTCCAAAAATCAACACCTAAATAGTATTTTAGTAGTCCTAAGTATATCAATCAAAATTATAATAAATGTCAACCTTCATCTACTAAATGAGACTAACACTAATCCTAGTGATGGATAGATCATAAATATATACAATGAGAATCAAGATATCATCACCAGAAACCTTTACATAGAGATTTGTTTTAGAGTTACACATTTTGAAACTAGAATCCCTAAGGTATGTATCTATCTTCATATACCAAGCTTGAGGTGCTAGCATAAGCCCATACAAGGACTTGATCAACCTCAAAATAAGATTTTACTTAACATGAACCTACAAAATCCTATGGCTAAACCATGTAGACTTCCTCCTCAAAATATCCATTCAAAAAAACACTCTTGACATCCATTTGGTATGCCTACCATCTAAATTGAGTAGTAATAAAATTAATCAAACAAAAAGTTACCATTTTGTAGTAGGACAGAAAGTATCCTCATAATCAATCCCTTCCTCTTGTTCATAACCTTTTACAATAGTCTAACTTTGTATTTATCCAAGGAACCATTACTTTGCATTTTAACTTGTAAATCCATTTAAAACCAATGAATTTATTTCTTGGAGGTAGATCCATGAGCTCCTAAGTCTTATTTTTCATCAAGGAATCACATTATAATTACATGTTTGATTTACACTCATGCTTTCCTTTGGCATCCAAAAAGGAATTAGGCTCAAATGGATGTGAAACAATAGTTGGTAGAGCAAAATTTTCATGCTCACCTCTACTACCAAATTTCTTTCCTGATCTCAATCTTATTCCTTCCATAACTTGTGGTAATTATCCTTCCTTTAGTGCTTCCATAGTGATAGAATACCACTTTGGATTATTTTTTTGTTCCATTGGAACCTCATAATGACCTGTATCAATTCCCTCCCTATAATCTTATTCCAATGATGAAATAGAATCCTACTCAACTTTCACACCACAAATTATAATAGATACATTAGAAGAAAACAATGACTCAATATCTAAAACTATACCAGTTGCTATGAAGTATGGTATTTATTCACTTACTATGACATCTCTATTTAACATAAATTTGTTAGTAGAAGCATCAATTTATCTATAGGCATTTGACTGCTCATTATACCCAATAAACATGTATGCTTTGATTTTTGCATCCAATTTACTTCTCTTTTGACTAGGAATAACTACAAAAGTTACACAACCAAAAATTTGGAAAGCACTTACATCTAGAGTTCAACATGACCAAGCCTCCTCTGGATTTAAATTCTCTAATTCTTTTTTAAGACTTTTGTTGAAGATGTATATTACCGAATTCACTAATTCTACCCATTATCGATATGGGACATTTTTACTTTAGACCATACATTGAGCCATGCCCATCACTATCCTATTTCACCTTTCCACAACTCTATTTTGCTACAGAGTGTAAGGGTAGTATATTGTCTATGTCTACCTTTAATGGCACAAAAATATTTAAACTATTTTGACATGAACTCACCCCCATTATCTATCTAAGAGATTTTATTGACCTTCCTACATGTTTTTCAACCATAGCTTCCTAAGTAAGGAAATTAGAAAAATAATCAGATTTCTTCACTATAAAGTATACCCACTTTTTCCTAGAGAAATAATTAACCAATAATAGAAAATAATGGGCTCTAGAAGAGGTAGGTGCCGAAATTAGACCATGGAAATCCACATTTACCATATCCAATACTCCCTTATCTCTTGAATCTTTACCAACATCAAATCAATGTCTAACTTGATTCCTTAACTAATATCCAGTACATACATGATAACTATCCTAAATAGAAGGAATCCCCTTAACCATCTTAGTCTTTATCAATGTATTCAAATACTAGAAATTCAAATGTCCATACCTTTCATGCCATAGTGAACTCGTGTTATCAACTATTGCAAGTGCACTTTCCCTTACCCTCTATAGATCTACAATCTTATATAATACTTTCTCACCAATCCCAATAGTAATAATCTTGTTATCTATGGTAGTGATTAAACATTGTTGTCCTTGAAACTTTATAAAAAAATTAGATTTTGAAGTGATCTCACTAATGGAAGGCAAATTTTTGTTAATATCAGGCACATACTTAACATTCTTAAATGTATACCCAACTATACCATTAAAATTTATTTGAACATTACCATATACTTTCACAAAATGAATCCTACCATCTCCCAAAAATGCAGATTCATTATTACTGTCATTTTCAATAAAATCCACATACTAGTCCTTATGGCATGTATAATGGTGAGATATCCTTGAATCAAAATACCAAGCTTGATCCACTATAGAATTACTACCAAAAAACATAAAATCAAAATCAAGATATGATTCCTTACCTTCACCTTTAGCTACATTCGCATGATGATCTTTCTTTCTAGGGTTAGCCATAACTTGTTATCTTTTCCTAAATTCTTTTTTAAGGTGACCAAGTTGATTACAGTAAAAACATTTACACTTATATATCTTACTAGAACCACTTGCGAATATTCTATTGGAGAACTATTAATTTTACCAAACTACTTACCCATTCCCTTGATGAAGAATGCACTCTATGTAGAAGTAGATGTAGACAACATTATCTGCTCCTACTATCTCTCTTTTTATAATAGAAATGTGGAAAACCTTTCAAATTCCAAAGTCTACATCTTAAAAATCATGTGCAAGGACTCCAAAAATGACTTAAATGAAGGTGGAAGATTTTTCATAATTAAAGTAATCAAATCTTACTCATCAATAGGCTTTTATACAGCCTTCAGCTGATCACTGATGTCCTTGATCTACAACAAAAACTCTAAAATGAATCCACCTTCTTGCATCATAGTAGCAAACAATAAATTATTCAAATAAAACACCCTACTGGCTTCAAATGCCTAGTATTTAGAAGTAAGATTAGTCCAAAAAATTGATGCAATGGTCACATTTGTAACCTCTAAGATTAGATTATCTACTACTAATAGTTTTAACAACATAAGAGCTTCCCTATGACATTTATCATAGTCATCATAACTAGTGTCAAGTGTTTTCTCTTTACCGAGCACTATTTGATCAAGGCTCCCATATTCACATATTATCAAAACTTTATGACTCCACAAACTAAAATTTTTGCCTATCAATTTTTGTGAATCTAGAAACAACAAGTGTTATAAACTAGCCATTTTGACCTAGTTTTTATAAAAAATGAATATACCAAAAAAACTATAGTGACTATAGAAAATTTATCCTACCTAGAGACTCAAATCATAAACTGGTCAATACCTCTATTTTTTAACAAAAAACACCATACCATTTGGGAAATTTTAATTTTTTTGTCTTTAAAAACACAAAAAAAATTAACAATTTTTTAATCTGGAGACATACAATTCCAATTTATAAAATGCCTTTTCTAAAAACATCCAAATTAAAAATCCAAAAAATAGTGAAATTTTCACCTTCTAGAACTTTTTTTAGATAATTAGTTATTAGTAGGTGCCCAATAACCCTTATAAGTTAAAGTTTTGAATCATTTCAATAAAAAATTAAAATTAATTGAAATAATAAAAATTTAGATTAAAATTTTCATAAAAATAATCAACGAATAAAAAAATTGTCCTACTTATAAAACTTTAGATGCAAATTTTAGGAGAAATACTCAGCCAAATTGAATTCCATCAGTTCCTATCATTTCCTCTCAAAAAAAAAAAACTTTAGACCCCTCACTCACCAAAAATAGTACATGAATGAAAATATGGTCATTTTTCAAAGTAAATATAAATGGCCACCGTAAAAACATAGGAAAAATAAAAATAGACATATGAGTCTCTTTTTTTGCCTCTTACCACTTTTCCTTTGTTGAGATAGGTCTCTCAATACTTCTATCCTGATTACTAGCTTTCTCACTAGTCATAGGAAAAAAAATCTCTTCACAGCTCTCCATCTAGTGATTCACACTCCTCCCTAACAATATTTCTCTCTTACTTGATAGGCTTCCTCCTAATCTTCCTAAACCATAAGCTTTGATTACCATATTAGATTCAATAAAGAGATTGAGAAATGTAACTAACCAACGTAAAAAACAATACATGAGAGGCTTATTAGATAGTCAAAAGAGCTACTCAATAAAATACGGGGTGTGATAAACCATAAGTATTAAGGATCATAAAATAGATAAGGCTATTAAAACAAACTAACCTATTAACCCAAGTGGTTAAAACAACTATCCAAGGTTCATAGATAATATACCTTAGTCAATAACCCAAGGTATTTACAATAATATGCTAACACTTGTCTAACCAAGGACTACCTACTTGGATTTCATCACTAAGGAGGAATCTAACTTAGTTTTATAGACAATTATAAACATGTGGTTAATGATATATATTATCAAATCACCTGATACACTTATCATTGTGGGATTGTGAAGTGTGGGGTAGGCCCCAATACTAATCTAGTACCATTGCCAACATAGATCCCTTTCAACCTAAATGTCCCAAACCCATCCATAGATTTATTTATCCCTATTTTCAGCCAAATTCCCTATCACACTTAGAATAACACTTCCTAATAATCTAACAATAATCAAGATGACCACTTAGTTAGCATTTATTTTGTAGTTGACTACTTTCTCTTTACTCATTATATATTATATTGCAAAAACTTGCATTGGCCAGCATTGGTGCAAGGTTATGTGTTATGTGCCAATTGGATCATTCTCATTTATCTAATCATTTGTGTGTTTACTTCCATTTATTATTTTAAGGTACATTACAAAATCTTTCCCTATTTTTAATACACTATCATTCTATTCGACATAGTCTCTTTTAAACTATATGTTTCCTTGATTACAGTACTAAGTTGACCTAGTTAACCTATTACTCATTTATGCCTATCAAGTTATAATATTAAGTCAACTTGATCGATTCTATATCCTTATCAAGCCACCATTTATCTCTGGTTATAGTACTTAGTCGACTAGGTTGATTCTATATCTTTGTTATCTTAGTTTCATACCCTATTTTTAGTTCTAGGTCAACTTGGTCAACTCTATAATCTTACTTACATCTTGTATCTCCTTTATTTGCATCAAATTTTTCTTTCCTAATCTCTCTTTTTAATCATGAGCTTCTTGTTTGAAGACAACACTAATTTTAATTAAATAGATATGATGATTCTTATCAACCCTAATAGGTTTTCCCATAAGCATCTTTTGGTTCCTATCCTAGATTAAAGTAATGTGCATATATCGACTCACACTATAAAATGATGGGACCCATCCTCATTCCTCTTTGCTTTAAAATCCTCTCTTATCATTTGAGGATCAACCGAAATTAGAGTATACACCAAAAATGCTCTTTTTCATCAGTTAGTTTCCTTAATATCGAAGAAAGGATCCTTCTACTATTTACCATCTCATGATAAGTGGTCAAGTTGAGGAACCTCATTCACCTTCTCACATGTTCTCAAATAGATTTTGGGATAATAGATTATTTTCTTCCTATCCTCTTCCCTCTATTTTTATCCCTTCTCATACCATGACTTCTTTGATTTCCTCTACCTATATGCCTAGTATCTCTACTAACATGGTAGGTTATACATCTAGTCAACCTCTTCCAAGACCCACTCTTCTCAATTATTCAATTAGTGCATCATTTTATACCCATGGTAATGATTAATTTAGTGCTATTTATCCTCTTTTATCTACTACTAGATATTTTGCCACACAATAAAATTATGATACTAGTGCCTCACTTACTAACAGTTCTTCTCAAGCTCTTACTAACAACCATAGTGGTACGTAAGCCACTACTACCAAATCCAATGATTTAAATAATAATGAAACTAAAAACCATCAAATTATATTATAAAATCTTAATCAAATAAAATTTTTTCAAGCTAAAAATTCAAATCAAATGATGCAAATAAAAATCATCTTATCCATCTTGAAACCCACCCTTAACAAATGCCATGGGCCATACATAATCAAAATTTTCCCACATCTCCTCTTTAGGATTCCTATGGTAACCCTATCCCTCAACCTCTTCTTATTAATAAAAAATTAATCATCTTCAAAATAAGTCTCTTACATCTCAAATTGCTAATATCAATATAAGAGGTATCACCCCTAGCATTTCTAAGAATGGGTCAACTAATCCAATACTTCATTTAAAAATATTTGGACACCTATATAAATATTAGGTCAAGTTAAATACCTTTTCCACTATCAATATTTTATAAAAAAATCTCATGATTGATGTTTAAGATTGGTACAACTATCTCAAATCTCATTCCTTTACTAGTTTTGAAGATTTAGTCAATGCTTTAGTCTAAGAGTTCCAAACTAGTTATGTCCCTAATAATACCTTGGCGTATTTTATCAATTTTAAGTAGCTTGAAATTGAAACCACACAAGATTTCATTAAATAATGGAAGACATTGTCTAAAAAATGTGAACATAATATGGCAAATGAAAATCTTTTCCATCTATTTATGAATCTCTTTTTCCAAAGTTGCAATATCAGGTCTGGACCCTCTCTCCATGAACTTTGGAAGGGGCCATTAACCAAGCCAAGAATTAAGATTTTTTTATGAATAAATTTGATTAATACCAACCTTATATGGATACTCACATGTTAATCAAGAGTAATAATTTTAATGCTACCAATGATGGTATAACTAACTCTTATGATACTATTCATACTATTCAAGCTATTATTCCTAACCAAACTTCAGAACAAGTTTCCCCTCATAACCACATCACTAATCCCCATTTATATTTAACCAATAACTTCAATGTTCATAAAACTTTATCCTTATTATAATTATAAAAACATCTACTAAAGCCTCTTAAATGAGAACTTGATACCACTCATCCCATGAAATCTTGTTACGATCCCAATAATTTTTTTTAGTTTCATGCTAGTTGGGGTCATTCTCATGAGATTTATAGGCAACTTCATAATTTGGCTATGGAATTACTTCTTGGTCCCAATTTTAATTATGATTCTATCATTCATAAATTCCAACAAGCTTATGACATTGCTTTCAAATACCATGAAACAAAAACTAAATCTCAGGCTTTAAACTAGGCTAATACTCATTTTTACATATATAAATATTCTCTTCCAGATCACCAAGATAGCCAAGATAACCCTACCCCTTATACCAATAAGTTTGATAGTATTCTTGACCAAAATCCTAAAATTAATGTGGTCAATATGACTAACATGCAAATGGTGGTTGATTTCATTGATCCTCAACCCATCCATACACCTCAATTGTCTCACACATTTTGTGTTATCCAATATTCTTTTCCAAATCACTTAAATGAGTTGGGCAAAGAAGACCTTATATATTTTGATGAATCAATTCCAATATCTCCCTTAGATAATAATTCTCATACCATTTATACCATTCCTTCAACCTCTTTACTTATCACCAATGATACCCAAACTTCTCTATACACTTCTTCTCAAACCATACCTACATCAACTACCCCATACTCTCAAGCTAATCAACAAACTTATCTTATAATTAAGTCTTTGGCCTCTTATCATAATAAATTCACATACACTTTGGTTCCTCCTTATAATGACCTCCTTCAACACTATCCAAATCTTTCCAATAGTCCTCTTAAGGGTTATGATGAGTGGAATCCTATCATGAAAGTTACTAACCTCCAATATCAAATCCCATTTCTCATACTTATGTAGACATCTCCACATCATCATAACCATATTATGTATCTTTTATTTGAAATGAACATCCCTCATCCCCCCTAGTAGGACTTGAATCCACTTTATATGGATTAGAAGATAGCATTTTACAATAGTTTGAAGAAATGTCCATACATGTTGATGAGATAATGGACAGGTCTTGTTCCCCTCAAATTCCCTATTGCTTTTATGATCCATAATGAGAATCTACTTCATGTGGATGATCTTCCCCTTTTTATTAGTGTCCAAATTGGTTATGTCCAAATCAAGTGTGATTTGATTAACAAAGGTTTCAAAAATTGTGCTGATCTCTTGACTTTATCAAAACCCTTGGATATTTTGAATGCAATATTAAGTCCACACATAACACATGTCAAGGATATAATTGAAGGAAAATTCCTCCTTTAGGTTGTTTGTGGATCCTGATTACCATTCCACCTATCACCATTCATGTGAGGGTGATGATCTTAAACTTTCCTCTATATTACAACATTTTTTCGGGTAGACCACAGACTCAATGCATGAGAGTAATTGCCTCTTCTACTGGCCAATGTGTCAAATTTACTCACAATAGAGCCATCTACAGGATTTAAGATGACACTAACCCTTGGAATTTTAAATAATTCAAAGACCATGGTGTATTCAAAATTCCTACCCTTAAAACTTTACCAAGCATTCCATTTCATGAATCTTAATGGTTTAATTTTCCTATCAATTCCACCCGAGGTTATAATGGTCACCTTGAAATCATCAGGAATATACCCCCTAACCTCCTAGATTTTTATGATGATGATACTGATGAGATCAATCTCAAGATTAAAACTTATTATGTATCACCTCATCTCATCTCTTATATACCCACTTTTTTGCAACCTCATTCCTATTAACCACCTTGTGATGACATCCCCATTGTCTTAACTAAGACTCAACATTCCATTCATCACACCACATTGGATGATAAGGTCATCTCTACCTACAACATCAATCTACATACACATGATTATGATTATGGCTATACCTTAGATGATCCATTCTTATGAGGTTTTGTTCAAGACTGAGATGCTAAGATTATTCGTTATCATTCCTCTTTGCTTCAATCTTTTATTCTATCTTCTAGTCATTCAACCTATATCATTCTTAATTTTATAATTCTTCCTCTTGATCATAGGTTAGAGATGATGTGCATAGATCTAGTTTTTGAAGAACCTCATAGGAGTATGATTATGGATCATCTTATGACTAGTCCCTATCACTTTTCTAGATGCCACAACCCCTCTAGTTAACTTATCCTTGAGATGATTGTGACTATCTTTCATCCTTATGTGTGTCCTACTCCTCCCTTAGTAAAGCCCAGTTTGGATCCCATTCCCACTCCTTTTATAGCTAGTAATCTTCTAATTTTTAATCCTATTTCTCCTTTAGTCAATCCTTGTCCAATCTCTCCACCAACCCTACCTTCTCTGGATGATGGTTTGATCCCTTTACTATAGTTGGCTCCTTCACCCACCAAATAGGCTAATCAACCTTATTATGACATTCATTAAGTTGTTAGTTATTAGACTAGAGACTATTCATTATACCAATCTTCTTCAATTTTTGTTTCCACTCTTTTTGAGTCCACCCACCAAGTATACTCCTAAGTGTATTTGTTTCTTCCATAACATAGATAACCATTAATCCATGAATTATCAAAAATTGAGACAATATATCAACATATTGCATCCCACTACACCTCATCCCTCAAACAAGGCTATACCTCCCCCAAAATTATTACATAAGTATATTCATAACTAAAAAGAGGTATGTTATATTTGGCACCAATATGGTATACACCACATTGATCATTACCACATACTTCAATAGCATCTTAAGGATAATCTCCTAACCATTCCTATACCTTATACCCTTCCTCCCATAAAATTATCTCTCATGAAGGCTCCCCTTCTTTCCTCATGAATCCACCTCTTTTTGTTCCATATCCACCTATTGTTTATCCATCGTGATTCCCTTACCCACGGATCTACTTTCACTGATGGCACATTCCCAATTAGTGACCCCTTTTAATTCCTATAGAATTCACTCCCATGCATTTTCTTGAGGAATCCATGCATGATAACCCTCATCATCATGTTCCTTTAGGAATCACTACATTTTCTATTGAGAAAATTTGACGTGAAGTATTTTCTCAACTTTATTTAAAGATCAATGAGACATTAGCTATAGTTCACTTTCAACTTCATAGAGATTTATTAGATATTAAGGATAATTTGTGTAGATAAATATATTAGTACTTATGGGCACATGCATGGTGTTATTATATTTTTGTTTGGATTGGATGTGTGTTCCAACTTTACATTTATCTTATTATTATCATTTGACATTGTGTCAATTTATTTATGTATCTTACATGGTGACTTTTGTTTCACATTAAATGTTTCTTATGATGTCATTTTTATTATTATGTTCTCTTATGGGATATTTTTCATAATTCCATACTTGTTCTTCTAGATTTCCTTTATTATCAGTTACCTTGTTCTTTTTCGTGATTGTTTTCTATCTTATCTCTATAAACACCAATAATCGTTATTGTGACTTGGTTATACAAACCTTGATCCCTTTAATCATTAGTTCTTTACCATGTGATCAATTATTAAGCAATGAATCTCACTATAATATCCTTTTACCAGTTCACTTTGGATCTCCTCTTAGTTCCCTTTTTTCCCTTTTGTAAACTAAGTATACACAAGGTTGAGATTTGAGATAACATGTTGGTTCATCATTAAGCCTAAGTGTCCTTGTAAGTTTTGTCTTTGGATACTTATCTCGCTTTAGCTAAAGCTTAAATATCATTCATGTGTATCACTCTATGTCTCATGATTGGTCATTCCAAGTCTGCATAGAGGAAGAATCATAAAATCCATAAAACTATGTAAAATCCAAATCATTTAACAAAATAAAATGATCTAAAAGACAACATTCAAAAATCTCAAAATTAAAATCACACTAAAATAAATTATTATAAGCACATATCCTTTTTATAATCAAATTTAAAATTCCATAGTTGGACTCAGAATTGAGCCAAGGTCCATTAGGGTGTGGTAGGCTAATAGATTAGAAAAGGAGAATAAAAAAATCTAGTAGTGCTACCTAATTTCTCACACATGTACCCAATCTACACAGTAGATCAATGGCTCTATAATGGGTCCTAAGGAATATGGAAAACATAATGGGAAGGTACATCTATTTTAATTTTCTTTTTCAAAACAACCCACATGATTTGATCTTAGTACCACATTTATTTTCCTGCATAGCTTTGTGTCTATAGTGAATAGGTATCCTCTATATATTGATGGTCAGTAGACACTTAGTGTCTTCTCATGTCCTTAATGTGCCTCAAGTATTCTAAGGTATTTTCATAATATACCTAAGTTATGATTATTACATTCCATTTTTAACTCTTTAAAACCTTAATATTTCCCCTTGAAAAGTATTTTTTTGTTCACTGATCACTCCCTTAGGGATACCATTTTTTATTTTCATTGTAATACCATGGATAGGATCTAGCCTTCCTCAAAAATTACCAAAATTTCACATTACCATTACAAACATCCCCTTTTAGCATATTTTCACATTATTTCCACCTCATTGTTTTCCCTTTGTGAGTTATAGTGTAAGACCATGGATAAGACCTAGCCTTCCTCACAAAATTTTCTAATATCCAAGTTGTAACAAATTAAAATGTGTCAAATATGAGATAATATTTGATTTATTATAATTTGCACATCATTAACATGCTTCCCATCTTGATTTAGTATGTTTCATTCTTCATTAATAATTTAATTTTATCTTCTTATTTTCTGATTGCATGTAAGAATCCAATGATTTATCTTAACTTTTTCATACTTCCCAACTTGAATTAGTATGATTAATTTAAAATCATTTTTCCAATTTTATTTCTCATTTACACTTCCCAATGTGATTTAGTATGATTTATTAAATTAATTGATTTGTTTTTATACCATTGACA
Source organism: Torreya grandis (assembly GCA_037957365.1). NCBI lineage: Eukaryota > Viridiplantae > Streptophyta > Pinopsida > Cupressales > Taxaceae > Torreya > Torreya grandis. The sequence goes on from JARHVA010002021.1 coordinate 1,111,577, forward strand.
TTTCATGGTATTTTCATTTTATTACATTATTTTCATATTTCTCAATGTGATTTAGTGTGACTTTACTTATTTTAATTTGATGCCACCCTTTTTCATGGTTTTAAAAAGTTTATCCTCTTGTTTACCACTCTTTTGTTTATTATACTTAGTCATATTTTGTTATTACACATTTTCTAATGCAAAATAGTGTGTAGTAAATTTGTTTTTGATTAATTATAATTTTTCAATTCTTTTCACCTATTTCTTTTTAACCATGCATATGTACTACCTAATGTTATAAAATAAAACACCACATATATTTTCTATAGACTATACAAAAAAATAAAAATACATACGCTAGGAATAAATATATCAATGCATCCCAAATCAAAATCATAATAAAAACCATAAGATCAACATCCAAATGTTAAAAAGTATCTCTATATGTATCATGTATTTTTAATACAAAGTACAAAACTATATCACGTTATCTCTAAGGATGGGATATATCATGTCTATCTCATGTCCTAGCCATGCTTCCCATATATGCCTTAGATTGTTCACTCTAAATAGTGAAATTTAAATAGGATGTTTTAGATCTCAAGCCTACTACTTGTCCTCATATGTTGGACACCTGGGCCTATACTTATAGTAGCTAAATAGTGGTAGCCAAATGCATGACTCTCTCATGAGATAAGGCCTACCATGCTTGTGTCTCTCCTACTCCCACCATTATTGATGTTTATATCCCATCTCTACATGCCTATAACTACCTCAAGACCTCCCATACTAGTCTAAACTAGCTTTCCTAAATTGGGGTAGATGGTACCATGGGATCATATTATGTGATGGGTTTGTATGGTGCCAATACCCCATCTAGAATATCATGGTACACTCCCATCACTAAGGATCCTAATATGACCACCTCCTCATCTATAGGATTTATAAAATTAAAACTAGATAGATATTAGATCACATATACATCTCAAAATCTATCTATCTATACAACTAGTATTCTATATCAAAGACTAAAAATTACAATCATTTATTACCTGTCCTAGTGTCAACAATCACTATCTCTGCATCTAATCATTTTATAAGTATGGTCTCTCCATTGGATTATCCCTTTATTACCTCATCTATTGGATTCCTCCCAATAAAATCAAACCCCAAAGTCACCACTTATGCACATCTAAAGCCTCATCTTAGTGGTGTTTCTATAGACTAGCTCTTCTCTAGGATAATTTATTGGTCATCTTAGATGACCAACCTCTCTGCTCTATCTTAGTGATGGCATATCTATCAGTGGTGTGACTAAGGTGGTCACTAATATTCATTATATGGTATAATTTATGGTACTTATGGTACACCTACATCCATGGCCATGCCCTCTCTAGCTATTGATATCATGCTCAACTAGTCCATGGTATCACATGCCATAATTTGATCTTTAGTCTCTCAATTAGCACTCCTCTTCCTCTTATCCCCCTTATCTCTCTCATATATCAATCCCAAAATGTAGGTATTATTATAGGATCCATTGTGTGAGAGGGTTATAAATATATTGGTAAGTGTGCAATTGGCTACGACTCTACCCACCAGTTGTAGTGACCCATGATTTATACTCATGCTAACCTTGGGGCCACTATCACATAACTCAACCAAATATTCACAATGTGTTTATAAGGTTGACACATGATCTCTCTTTGTGTGACCATATATAGTGTTATCATGTGGGGTATGTCCTATGCCACCTGATCTTATCTCTATCTCAATACGTAAGGTATCTTATCATCGACCATATGGGGTAACCCAACTTGATTATACAACATAAACCTCTCATATATCTAAGCACTTAGTAATATCATGGGTACAATGCTATTCTAACCTATAGATATCATCCCTTACATATCATGCATGATATGAACCTAGATCATAGAACCCAAGTCATAGAGTTCCCCTTAATCCAATATAGATTGACACAAGGCTAGCACATATAATGCTCCCTTATTTCCTAACTTGTGAGACAACACTTGTGATGTCACAAGTCCTATCACAACATTATATATATCTATAGTTTGTGAAATATAAACATTAAATAGAATCACCCTTAGTCCTAATTAAATATTATCCAAGCACATTGCCCATTAGGATAATACTCACCTCTCCTCCTTATTATATGGTGTCCTCCTGATAACTAGTGTCCCCCTATATGAATTTCAAGCAATGCATGTACATCCTCTAAAATGATGTCAATATTTCTAGTATCCCCATCTATCACCCATCTAAAAGTATTAGTCAATAATTCCTAGTATCCCAGTAATATGACCACTAGGTCAACACTTAGTGAGACCTAACACATCTCCATGATGTCTCCCAATCTTAATTTAACCAATATAATTCTATTTACATCTATCAAGTGCTCTAGTATATCAGGTAGCCATGATGCATCTATCAATTACAAAAATATCTATCATCTTTATAAAAATCAAACAAAAAATATGTATAAGACCTCCATGTCACTCATAATCAAAATAAATTCTTTTCAAATTCACAAAAACAAACCAATTTCTACCTTAATTTATTCATTTCTTACTAAATTGACCTATTTTTAGCTAAATTGGTCATTTCAATATGAAGTTAGCCATCGTGTGCCTTAAAAGTGTTATATCAATCATTTTCCTTCATTTCAGTATTATATCATCCACTTAAAAAATGATTAAGTTGACTCTATATTACTAGGTTGGCCACTTAAACTTAAAATAACTACGTCGGCCTTCTATTTTCCTTTATAGTACTAGGTTGGCCACTTAGTCAACATACTAAGTCATCGATGTGGTATTATGTCAACTTTTTTCCCAACAAACTAAGTTGGCCATGACCTACTAGGTTAGTCCTTTCAAAAATTGTAATTTTTACCTACTAGGTTGACTGGGTAGACCTTGTTCTTTCAATGTGATGACTCTTTTACCCATGGTAATAAATGCCTTAGGAATTTATTGCTCCAACCCTTTTAAACACAATTCCCCATTTCATCCCTAGTATACCTAAAACTTTACTAGGGTTCATTTTAGTATATCTATTTAGTCTAATTAACAAATTTATATAAAACACTCAATTTCAAATAAAATACTCAAAATTTTGAAATTCTCAATTTCTTACATGTACTACACTCACCATATCTACTATGCATCATCCATGTCTCAGCTATCATATCCTCACCATCCTAGCTCTCTAGGCTCTCACTAGGTCTCTTAGAGCTCTATTATTTCCTCAGAATAGTCAAACAATAGTAAATGCATTCTTTTTCACCTTATTTATATTTCATATTCATAATTATTTACCCTTTATATATTTACCATCAGATTCCTTATTTTGATCATATCTTTGTTTCTACTAACTCAATTTTTGAACTATAAAAAGTTCTAGAATCTTAATGTCATAGAAATTTTTTCTAACTATTGTGTGCCTAAGTTTCAAAAATTTCAAAATTTCACTCTTTTTATGATAATATTTATAGGTTCACCTAATATTCCTCACATTATATGCCTTCACATCTCTTTCATCTCCTTCTTTATCTATAACACTAAGGTAAATAAAGGTATGTGTTTTTCAATTCTATCCTTTCATTTATATTATATTTTCCTTATTGCACTTTACTTAGCATCAACATTATGTGTCATCATGTTCTTTTCTTAAAGCATCATCCCCTATTACACTTACATGAAATGTGAGAAGATTTGATTGGGGAATATGTATACACATAATATTTTCAAATATTTATCAATTAATGATGCTCTTTATCTTAAAAGAACCTATTAAGTCTTAATCTTTCTAAGTGCACACCCTAAGGGGTGCATTAAGAAAGGGGTGGGAATACCATTGGTGATTTATAGGATTTTTGTCCCTTTTACCACTTGATATCTACACACTTGTCTCCTAAAACCCATTCCTTAAGCTTGGACTTATCTTTTGCACACTCTTCTAGTATTTTACCACCTTTAGTATCCATTTTTATAACCTAATTTTTTTTGATAGTTTACATTACTATTTTGGTTGTGTCAACTTTGTACTCTTATTGACATAACCTATTTAAGGTCTAGTTTAGCTCTTGGCCAATGTAGTTTATGTCCTAGTAAGTTTTTATCAATAACGATACTAGGTCGATTGGGTTGACCTTATCAACCAAAATTTTTGGAAGTGTTTAGGGTTAAATATACCTATACAAACATAATAATTTCACCATTATTTAGAGAATAGAATAATAAGTAATATATATTACACCTATGCTTATCCACCATTCTACTTGAGGAATAAGCTTAGGGTTTCATACTTTATTTAGAGATACAGATCTTGTCTTGATGAGAATTCTTTTGGATGCACTGATAGGTTATGTATCTTATATATTATTTATCCTTATCAAACTTACATTCCAAAACAACCTCTTAAAAATCACTTTGGCCAAGGGAGAGATTGAGGCTTGTTGGGTTCATCTTTAAAGGTAAGTATTCATAATTGTGTTCCTCCTTTGTAAGAGTAGATAAATATGCATTTGCACTTCTCTTCCATGTATTAGGATTTCATTTACATTGATATGAGTATATTTATTCTATGTAAGTATAATTTTGTTGTTTATTTTCCCCACTTTGTGCCATAAGCTTTGGTAAGCACTAGATTATATTTCTTTTCTTTACTTATCATTAGTATAGTAAATATGAAAACATAGGACTTAGTTAGGTTTATTACATAATTTTTCTTGACTAGAGGATTTTGAACCCTCCATAATGATATTATTGTGGTAAGAGATTCCCTCATTAGGTCTATCATATACATATTGTTCATGACCTCAATTATCTAATGTATCCCAATTGGAAGCGTAAGTAGGATCTATCATTTTTTAGCTAGGATTGATTTGTAAATTTGATGCATTTTTTTTGAATAAACATAACAAACAAAATTGAATTTGGGATGAGTCTAGATATGGGACATTAAAAATATGAGTAATTAATGCAAAAGCTTCTCTTTTCCACTTATAACCATGCCATGAGCTAACCCTTTAGTGACTACAGGAACATTGGCAACTCTCCCCCTTCAACAAGAAGCCTCATTTAATGTCTCTAGATTACCACTAAAGAAATAGTTAAGAGGGTACTACAGTATTCCAAGAGTCCATTGTACATAAGGATGCCTCTCTAAAATAGGAAATAGATCAATCAAATATTGATAGTGTCAAGTTAAAGGCTCACCTACACAAAACTACAAATGTTATTTAAGGCATTTATCCTAAATTAGTCACTTACGCAATTAAGGACCAAGACATGTTTGATCAATGTAGACTCAAGACACTTGTTGCTAAGTTAACCAAAGACTAGTGTGCAACATAAAAACTCCACATAGTCAACACATTGGGGTAGGATGTTAATACTAAGGCTTTCATGCACATAATGCTACTAGAGGAGTATCAAAGAATGATTTATCCTACCACACTTCAAGCATAATAAGTTGCATGCAACTTGCTAGAATAGAAGTAATAACTAGATACCTCTTTATCTAGTTCTAGTGTAAAATTTACAAAGGCCACCACCACCAAATCAAATATGGATAGACACACTACCACTAAGGATGAGAATGATGATGCACTATAGGCGTCACTCAATATTAGGGATAATGTGCATGAAAACCTTGTGAATTAGTAGAGCCAATTATTATGTAGTTCTTTTACTAGCCTCCAAGATTAATAACACACAAATAAGATTAAGAAGTTGAGTGGTGAGATTTAGAGAAGGGTCACAAACACCAAATAACCTTGAGCATAACTGATGAAGTAAATCTCAAGCAAATCATTGGACACCATAATTTATTTTACACCCTACTATACTTGGTATAAGAAGTGATGCTGGAATGGCATGCTTATAAGATAAATCTAACTCCCTTTTCTCACACAATTACTCAGATTGCCAACACACCTAAGTATGATCCACTTTTAAAACTCTATTAGATCATCACTCAACATAAGGCCATGTATGCCAAGTATAATGACTCTTATAATCCATCATCATCTATAGTTATGCTACCACCATCAAGTTAAGTACTAAATAGAGTACCAATTTTGAAAAAAAATTATAACATTTTATATTGGGGATAATTTAATAAGACAAAAGGTGCTAGGATGGTTGAAAATACATAAAAGATAGACACTTACTTATGCTAGAATATTTAAAACCAAAAAAGGGAAGTAGGTTGGTATGCTACTTAGTTTAAAAGCTGAAAGGGTAACTAAGTAATGCATAAGAGGTGAAAATTGGAAATGCCTTAAGCAATTAATATTAATATTACTTGTCTAACCACTTATTTAGTCTCTGATGACTTTTACATTTTCAAAGGATCCTATGATTTTGTTTTGGGATGAGACAACATTTAAAGTATGAGAAATTGTTGGAAGAAGAAATCAAATTATAGAGTTGTGTAGGATATTTGTATGATATTCATGCATTCTATATTCCTTTTGTCATTTATGTATATTTTATGCTATCTTCACAACTTTTAATAGGATAGAATATGAATAAAATTAACTTTTAGTGCCAAGTAAAAGAAGAAGATAAATAGTCATAGATTGGAAACATCTATATATGCTTATGTTTGTAAAAAGAAAAGGGTTCCACATCCAAAGAGATTAATAGAGATTTATCTAGTCATGGTTACCTATGTGATTTCTTATTTTGTTTCTTGTGTGCATTCTCATGTATAATGTTTGGTTACTTTCTATCCAATTAACCCAAATACTTTATTCCTATTTATGAAACATTGGTTGTTTTTAATTCCTATATAATGTAGGATAATTAACACTTACTATGTTTTTATTATCCAAAATCTTAGATGAGTACAATAAACTATTTTGTGCACTAAAGTATATCATAAATATCCTCATCCTTAGCATTTTTTCATACTTCAATAAACTTTACTAATAGGTCCTTCATGGAAAATCAAAATCTTTGTACCTAATAAGTTTTAATGTATCACATATATTTTATTTTTCTTAGTCATTTTGTGAATTTTTTAGAGCTTAACTGAATGGGAAGCTACAATCTTGCCATAAGTCAAAATGTCTAGTCCCTTGGACCTATAAGAGATGTCATAGACTAGGAGAGCTTGAATGAATGGGAAGCTTCCACATTTCCATGAGTTAGAAAGGTCAGTCCCCTAGACCTATCAGAAATGTCAGAGCCTAAGAGAGCTTGAATATATGGGAAGCTAACCAATTGCCACAAATTAGAAACACTAGTCCCCCAAACCTATCAAAGATGTTATATCCTAAGATATCCCAACAAAATGGGAAGCTGCCACATTACCATGAGTCAAAATGGCTAGTCCCCTAAACCAATCTAAAATGTAAGATCTAGGTAGATCTTAGTTAAATTGAAAGTTACCATGTTTCCATGAGATAGAAAGGCTAGTCCTTTATAATTGTTATATATTTTAGATCCCAAAATAACTCAAATGAATGGGAAGCTACATAATCACCATGAGTCAAAAAGGCCAATCCCTCAAACATATCAAAGATGTTAGAGACTGGGAGAGCCCAACTAACTAGGAACCACCACATTGTCATGATTCAAAAAGGCTAGTCCCTTGTACCTATTATAGATGTCAAAGATCATGAGAGATTGATTAAATTGGAAGTTACCACATCACCATGATTCAAAAATGCTAGTTCTTTAGACCTATCAAAGATTTCATATCCTGGGAGACCCCAACTAAATGGGAATCTACCAAGTTACCACAAGTCAAAAATGCCAATCCCCCAAACCTATTAGGTATGTTAAATCTTGGGAGATCATAGATAATAAGAAGCTACAACAACATCATGATTCAAAGTGGTTAATCCCCTAAAACTTTTAGATATGTTAGATCCTAAGAGATTCTAATTGAATCGGAAGACACCACATCAATTAATATGCAGATGAATTGGTTGCCACTTAAGGCATTGAGATGTTTAAAATAAAGTGTGAATGAGATTTCAAATCCTATCAATACATGTTTTATGTCCCTAAGTGAGACATCACCTGACCTAGGGGATAGACATGGTTACAGACCCATGCCTAGATGCCAACCATTAATGGGAAGACCAATGAGAAAATGATATGTATATAAGGTAAGAGATAGATGAAAAACCTATAAGAGATGTGACTGCATGCCTACCATGCATTAGGAATTAATACAATGGAAGATAGACTTGATTGGAAAATTTTAAAAACATCCCATCACCATTGTTATATTTAACTAGTGGTAGAGGATCATGGGTTCCAAATTCAATTTTAGATTTATATATAAAGGGAGGAAAGCTAGACATCAACTAAAAATCAAATTCAAAACAAGTGAGCCACTAAATGCCATTAATGTAGGTAGATTTATGCATGTTATTATAAATCCAAAGATAATCCCATTAATGGTTACCATTACTGACTTAAAAAAATATCTGACTCCTTGATTCTAAAACTCCATAGAGCCCCTATATCCCACACCTCTTATGCTCAAATATTCATAATTGCCCATCCATCTTACTCCAATGGTTGATACATCCTCAAACCCAAAGGCCAAGCCCATGTACTAGGATACCACCTTCCTTACTGGTTTAAATAATTTTAGGCACTAAAATGAGATATTTAAGGTAATTGAGTAGGTCCCTTAAAATTTTTAAAACATGCATGACTAATAAGCTGAGTATGAGGATACTCTTAAATCCTATAAGAAGTGTGGCCTTTATAGAGATGTAGATAAATTAGAGGCATTTACATACACTGACCTATTGGGTTACATCATCCACAAGGCCATCTACATGCAATATGATCTCAATGGAATAGGTATGCTCACCCACCTCTTACCACTAGTTCATTGATAGATCTAGAAATGCCTTTAAGGCATACTACTCCCTCCTAGACTTCTCTTTCTCATATGAAGTAGTGGTAGTGTTGATCTAGATGAGCACTTACCACATCTATGACATCTTCCACAACTAGTATAATAACTCTAACTCCAAGTGGATTAACAAGGATAAGCTTATAACTTACACTATTCACACCTTTTGGTAGGTGTTCTAAGTAGGCATAATCAAACTAAATGAGTTATTTGGGGACTTAGATTGTCAACACATCAATGAGGTATGGGTGAACCTCTTGCATATGATCCTGACATGCTTAGACATAATAGACATATGAGGCTTGATCAAATTTAAGCTGGTCCATGCCATTAAATATTCCCAAGATGGTGGTGAATTTTACATGATGAGATACTTGTTAGATGAAATCTATTAGATGCTCTTGTTCTAACCTTTAGCCTTTCCTACATGGGTTCTTGGTGGCCTTATCATCCATGTGGTATTTTAAAATATATATGGCCACTAGTTCCACCAACATAACTAGGATGTTTGTGAGTACTTCTACTCAGTGGTGTATAAGGTAGTCAATGAAGATTTGATTCCCAATCTCTCAAAGTAAAATCAAGACTCTATCACAAATACTAGGGACTACTAGATGTAAAAGGATGATATGGTGATCTAGCTCATAGGCTTTATTCAAGGTCCCCTATACTTTCCATATTATGCAATTAACTAATTAATAGAATAGTAGATCACTTATCATCTATTGAATGACATCTTTGATTTATACTATGACATCAATAAAAGGCATGCCCACCACTTCTAGTCACCATATAACACCACATTTACAAGAATTTCGCCTTGATTTAGAGGATGGAAATAAAGTGACACTCTTTTTCCCTAGAAAAGTATAAGATTAAGAAATGGGACACTAAATGGGTTATTTGAGACCATTTGACATAATACTTATCTTGGCTCAACATCAACTATGACCAACAAGCTGAAGATGACAATGAGCTCTATTTGAATACCACTAATAAATAGGAGGTGCTATTCTAAATAATTACCAAGAAGAAGAAGGGGAAGATAGATTCGGTAGGCCCCTCCACAACTCCTATAGATCCTACTTAGTTAGTGGAGGACCCAAATATAATAACTCCATCCATTTCCTAGAGAATAGTTTAATACATCCCACCACCTTCTCATCCTTGAGATCAATCTCCATCTATAGATCCACTTCTACCAATATCTCTAATTCATCATGCTATAGCTCCATCTCTACCTCCTACATTTTCTCCTTGCATTTCACCTCCACCTATTCTATAATCACTAATAACTAGTCCATGATAGATCCAACCCCAAACTACATGATGCCAAGTAGCCCAAGCATAACCCACTCAGTTACTGGCACCATAACCTATGAAATTTGATGTAGATGATAAATCAAGAATGACCTTGGAATGAGGCACCCAAAAATCACCTATATAGGTTCCTCCACTCATTGTTCTATTTCTTCATGTTTCCCTTCCACCCTTTGCTCTCATCGTGTTCTAACTCTTAATTATGGGACCCACTAGTTTAGCTCTAACCCCTCTATTTCCTATTATTTCACTACCATATTTAATCCAACTACCTTTGGCCTCAGTCCTTTTGAGTGTCCTTTCTTGTTCACTATATTTTGATCCTCCCATCTCATAGCCTAGAGTCTTCTTGGTTCTTCCATTGGGCATTCCTTTAATAACAGACATGACTACAAGTTTTATAAGCGTACATCTTCTAGTGGGACCCTATTGGTCCCCACTTTAGTCATCTTAATACTCCCCTTCATTTTTAAAATTTATCCACCATCAGCCCTTGTGGTCCCTATCATATCGGCCAGACCATCCACCATATCACCTAAAACAAACCTAGGAATGAGGCTAAAGAAGAAAAAAAGGTGACTAATACTTTGGATATAAATTAAAGGACTTATACTCCATTTAAACCTCCTTTATATGTCTCAATGGCCCCTCTAGACTCAATAAAAATAAATTGGTGATTAGCTTTACATCCCTCCTCTCCCTTACCTAAGGCCCCACTGGCCTCAACTTCAACTACCTCATCTCTTCCCTATTGTTCCATGACCCAATCCTAGTGGAAATTATACCTCAAGTCAAGCTCATTTAGGAATAATGGTAGGCTCCTTTTTATCCCATTCCCCTTCTACCTCCACTCATTTTTATCCTATATTCCTTATGCTTCCTATCCTTTCCTACTTCACTCCTTCCATTTCCTCCATCTCCCCTCCACCTCATCCTCCACCCTTTGACACCATTTCAACCACACCTCCTACCCTCTTGTAACTCAAGGGATAGTCTTGAGGTCACAAGTGCCACATATGGATGTATAGGGAAACACACACACACACACACACACACACACACACACACACACACACACACATAATTGAGTTTTAAATAAAACTATGGGAGTATGAAAAGGATGTTCACACAAATATTTTTCTAGGAGGGGAACCTAGTGATATGGTAGGCCCATTAGGATCTATTTTCCCTCACTAAGGTGAGGACTACCATAAAAGATGAGATGATGAATGAGATACACTATTTATACTTTGAGATACCCATTACATGTCTAAGAATCTCTTTTAGGACATGAAAATCCAAGTCTAGACTATCGAAGCCTAATTTGAAAGCATGTTCCCAATCATACTAATTGGGAAAGTTAAGGAATCCCTCCTAATATGTTTCTTAATCTTTGGGAATGTATTAGTGGATCAAGATAATAATGATGAAATTATATAATGTATTTAGGCTTACACAGGGAAGAACATTGAAATTAATGGGAAGTTCTAGAAATTATAGGTGATGGTCAAGAAGGGAATGTTTTTAGAGATCAAACTGATGCCAACCTTAGATTTTTGGTTATTCCAAACTTATGTCAAGAAAATGGGAGAAACAATGGAGGATTATATTTCCTTGTAATTAACTAAAATATAACCCTTGGAAAAGGGTGAGAAGAATATATTAACCTACTTTAAGGTGGTTACTATATTTACATTATTTTATTTTGATGGCACCTTACTCAATTAAGGGGATTTTAGAGTCCACTTGGGTAAATTTGACTAGGTTATGAGGGAAAAGTAGTTAAGTCAAATCAAGAAGGGGCTCAAGTAGTGTTGGACATATTTACTCATCCATGATGAGCATCAATAAAGTCTCTAGAGTCTAATCATCAATGGAAGAAACTTTATATATCTCCAAAAGATTGGTAGCTTAGGATAAAGTAATCTTTAGGGAGCCCCCAATGAGTTTTTCAAATATGGACAAGGAATTTGACTTCATGGAATCTACATTAGAAGATAAGAGCACGTAATTGAAGTATTTAATATATATTCCCCCTTAGATACCTCCTTATGCCAACTAGTGGTCCCACGTAGATCTATTGTAGGTTTATAGGGATTATTTTAGTTCAAAATTTTAAAAATAGTTATAACTATAATGAGTGAAAATCATGGAATAGGATGGGATCCTTTCATATTTTTAAGGTGAGCCCCAATATTTATGTATTTAAATAATAGTTGTATTGTATTATAGGGTCAACCAAAATTTATCAAAAGTGTTCTCAGATCATTGCCATGATTTCACCTCCATTTCCTTTATCACTATAGACTATAAAATCATCCTAGACTAATTATCATATCGACATACCACTCTTTTAATGAATATAACATTTTTTTATATAATAGGTTCTCTTTTCTTTTTCAATTTTATTTCATATTCATGTTTTAATGATCATTAGTGCTAGGTTAATTAGATCACCACTTTTTTACTTGATGTATGTTGTGGCTATGATGTGCTTAGAGATTATAATCCTTGTGTGAGTTATTTAATTTCCTTTTTTGTATTGATGATAATTTGTGTTCCTAGCTACAAATTTTCTTATGGAATTTATGTATTTTAGACAAAAAGATCCTAGTACTCATCTTTAGTAAGAACTCTCATAGTAAGTTATACTCTCAGTTCCTTCAAAATATTCTCACTATATGTTATTGGAGGTATAAATATAGTGAAACTCAGTCTATAGTGGTATAAATATGACAAATGCACTTGGTTCAATGATTCATGCATTGAGTTGATTTTAAACCTAAAGGCTTCCCTTCTCTACCTTACCCTTCCCTATCTTTTATGCTTGTTTAGTGGAGTTAAAATACCCTTTCCCCTTGTTTTTAGAAAGAATAATCCCAACTCAAATGTTCATAACCATCTTTAGCCTAGTAAAGTACATCATATTAAACTGTTAGTGGTAATAGTGCATCTCTTGTAAACTATTCATGAAGACTCCATTTGTGAAGTCCAATACCTATAGTTGTGCCCTAGCCTAATCCTATATCAATCCTAAAACAAAGGATGAAACTCAATAGTTTTCCCCTACTTACCCTTTTTAAGGAATGGACAATCTAATGGGCATCACATGATAAGGATAATATTAAAGTGAACAACACATCTCTTTGATTTTCATGAATTAGTCTACCAATAATTTAGCTATTAATTTTTTACAAAATTATGTCTTTTTTATTTCTATTCTTATGTCATCCTCTTGTTGGAGAGTTTTTGTCCATTAATTTTGACAATTCATGTGCATGTGGTGGATATTTTAAATGTAATTTATATGAATAAATTTATCAATACTTTCATGTGATAAATATTTAAAATTAATCATTAACATAATGAATCCATGGCCTATTTCATCATAAGATGGTGGAAAATAATGTACTCATCTATTAGTGTGTCACATATGGACTAAATATAACTATGTGAGCTATTAATAAACTCTATTAATAATAAAATGATGGAGTGTTTTTAAAATATCCACTAATAGTCCTATGAAAAAATAGTTGAAATGATAACTGACCAAGCGACCATTGATAGTGGCTATAAAATTAATAAAATAAACATGCCACTAGTCATTGCAAACCAAATTAACGGCAGTTATCAAAACACAAACTAGAGTAAACCAATAATAAATTTATTAAAACGAAACTAAAACACCACTACATATGGTGTGATGGACTAAAAAAAGATACCAAACACTGTGAGTAAAAACCAACCTCAACACATGAATACAAACAAAAATAAAAATAACAACAATACAAGTGTGAGGAACTAGAATCCTGAACCAATAGTTAATGAAATTGATTATAATTATCATCTAGCCCATAATAAGTAGTTTTAGGACCCACTTAAAAACTAATTTTAATATGTTTACCAGTACCTATAATATCATAACCAACCTCTATTTGGTCAATAAAACTAGAACTAGATACCTAGGGACTATAATCATAATGTCTACTACCCTTTCCATAGATTCATAAGACACAATCATTGAGCCTATGGGGAATACCATAAAATTATTTAGAGATTAATTGAGGACCAATCATAAAACTTTGTATACATGTTTCTAGGGAATGTTAATGCAAACCCACCAGCATAACTAACTAGTCATGTGGTGCCTTAAAATGTCAATTTTTGCATATACTAGAACCTATTTCTTGAAAATAAGTAGCACAAATATCAAAACCATCCATAAGGTAAAAAAATAGACCAACTTCCACTAGATATAACCCATGATGTTGAGACCTCTACTTCTAAAACAACTAACTATAAGTGGCATCCCAATTGGGAGTTCAAGGGAAAACTTAGATGATAGGAGTTGAATAATTAGAAATATATGAAGATGTAAACATCATTGCTCACACAATATAGTACCCACTAAAAATCCTCACTTTCCAAATGTTTTATAGACTGACATCAACCCTAATCCTGTGGGAAACTATGATTTATTTTTTGACCTTATAAATAAATTTTTACACATTTATTTAATGGACTTAATAAATATCCTACCCATCGTTCAAAATTTCTTGATGCCTTAGGATTGGGCCACTTATCTAGAATTAAACCTCCATTATAGGCTCAAATCAATCACATCAATTTGTACATGTTCCCACTTGAGAAAAACTCTAGATATTTTGGTTACTTATTTAACTTTAGTATTCTTCCCCTAGACACTAGGATGGTTACGAGGGGGATCAACTTTATTTTTGCAATTATAGATTACAATAATTACATTAAAATAATAATGATTGATGATAAGGTGCTTATTAATATACTCCCCTTTTTGTTTCATTATAATCTTAGTCTACCACTCGTAACACCCTTAGAGGATAGGATAGCATCAAAACCACTTCCATTAGGACCATTTTTTCCTATAAATTGGGCCTCAAAATTATTTTGATGAAGTTTTATGTGATTGATAGGGGAAAAACTATAATACGATCCTTTTAATACCTTGTATTTATATAATTAAGGCTATTAGTTCAAATTTATTTTAAGATATCAAGTTCTTCCATCATAGAAAATTTTTAGTTTCTCAAGGGGTTCCTAAACCCCTTGATAATGTCTAGTCCAACTTTTAAAAAGATTGTGTCTTCATATCAACTACCACTAACCTAGAAATGATGTTGTGAAACCCTCACTTTCAACCAAAGATAATGAACCTATAACAACCACTATGTGTGTCCTAAAGAGGGGTTTTTAGTTCCAAAAACCTCATCATATGAAAATATTGAAGAAAAGGGGATTAAAATAACGTATAAAGTGAATGGGGATAATCTCATAACTATAATACCAATGATTCCACTAGGTACATGACTAAAATTATTAGTACAATAGATAAATATAAACTGATCACACTCCCCTTTGACCCCCAAGGGGTAACAACATATGCCCTTTTTGAATCTTAGAACCTAAAAACCCAATAAGGGTTAGCCAACATACTATACATTTACATGGTCAAAATATTGGAAATCCTTGAAATGATCCCCAATCATGTCAATGATTCTTCATTAAAAAAAAATCAATGGACATTTTTATGATGGGTAAAAATTTCATCTTGTCTCAAAGACATGAGTCATATTGATTTCACCTAGGGAAAAAACCATGACCTTTCATTTCAAGCTTGAATTAAGTGTACAAATAATGTGGTAGAGTATGAAGCCCTATTATTAAGTATGTTTATTGAAAAAAGTTTGGATGTTCAAATCTTGAAGATCCAAGGTGACTAAGTTATATAGGTATACCAAACCAAATTTTAATATCTTCAACTTTACAAGAACATTATGTGAAAAGTTACTAAGGATTATGATATAGTTTCTATAGAAGCTATTACTATAGAAATAAATAAAACTAATTCAATCTATGGATACTTACTCCTCTTATTTTAGTACACACCCAATTATACCCAAGACAAACATTTTCATGTCTATTAGATATAAACCCCTTATTTGAAAAATGTCAAATTACCAAGCCATTACTTAGATTGAAAAGGACACTACTTTCATAGCTCTAAACTTTTTGTAGAATGACAAAGTTATTTTAGAGTTTCTATGATCATATGACAACCTTCATCATCGCATCACAAAAAGGCATTATCTCTCACTTGTTATACCATATCTATATTTAGATCTAAATATTAAAATTTTTATTATATGATTGATAATTATCATTATTCTAATAAATAGTTTGATGTATTTGATGTAGGTGATGAGTATCCTAACATTATTCTTACCCCAAATAAATTTGAAGAGTGAAATAAATACTTAATTTATGACATAATAGACATAAATATAGGTATAAATCAAACCATAATATCCTCAATATAGGTTCATCACTCTTACCTAAAGATGTGGAGGATCATAGTAAATTGCTTACTTATTTTTCCAATGCCTTTACCTTTTCTTACATAGATATGATAGGTTATTATCCTGACATAATAGCTTATAATTTATCTATAATTCCTAATGTGAAACTTATTAAATTATAGATGAAACCACTCAAATATAATATTGAGTTTATGGTTAAATAAGAGATTACTAAATTAATGAAATTAAGGTTCATAAATCTCATGGACTATTCTAAATGGATGTACAATATCATCCCTATTCTCAAAAAGAATGAAAAAATAAGGATATTCATAAAATTTAGTGAATTCAATAAGGCATGTATTAAATATTATTTCCTTCTTCCTTACATCAATTTCATAATAGACACTATGATAAAATATGATTTGATGTCCCTCATGGATGGTTTCTCTGGATATAATCAAATTTAATTCTTATAAGGGGATCAAATCAAAACCTCTTTTACTACACCATGGGAAACCTTATTCTATGTACTCATGTATTTCAACCTTTAAAATGATGGGGAAATTTATCATAGAGATACGAACCATATTTTTCATGACCTTATCTATAAGATAGTAGAGGTTTATGTTAATAATATTATTTTTTTCAAAAATAATGGGTGATAATTTAGAGGTCTTATGTAGCATCCTCACACATTTCATTGAGTATGATTTCACCCTGAATCCAAAAAAACGTGTTAATCAACATTTAAATTGATAATATTCAAGTAATCGTATACATTATACACCCTAATAATTAATCAAGGATCAAATTGTTATTAATAAAGTTTGGGAATATTTGTAGATTCATACCAAACCTTACCTATGCAATCCATCCCATTAAAAAATTGCCTAAAAAGGAGAGTGGCTTGACTTGGATAAATTATTGATGAAAATTCCCATAAATGGCACTCATATAACATATTTTTATCATATACACCCTTTTTACTTGGGCCATTTTCATAGTCTTACCTATGCCTTTATCCATATTTTCATCTATGTTGCATATGTTTGCTATTGTCATATAAATTAATGATTTATATATGAAATAATATAGTTTAATGATTTATATGTGGGTTTACTAATAATTATTTATGAGGTACCCATAACCAAAATAATATAAGGATCTATTCATTTTATAATGGTATACATCCATTTATTGTATAACACCTACAACCATTTTGGTGAATGAACTCACAACCATTGGCTAGTTGGATATTCAAGAAATAGAGCACCGGGAATAAATAGGAATCAATTATAGAAACTATCTAAGAGCACCAAAAATATTTGACTAGAAATCATTTGTAGAAACTACCTAGAAAAACACTTCCAACATCTACCCAAAAATCACTCACAATAACTAGTTATGTAAATAGATTTCTAAACCATGATAGTTGGTATAAAGATAGATCTATAAAAATTATAAAATTTAAGGAACTGATTTGGTTCCATTAGTTTATGTATGATAAACTTTAATATTCCCTATCCATTTTGGTTTTATTATTGTATTAATGAAATATTTAGTTTTTTGTATTGTTCCAACTAATATGTATTTTTGAAACAATAATGGATCTTTAGTTGTAACAAATAAATCTTAGGAATGTTTGAATAATCAACCATCTCCCTATATAAATATTAAACTATAGGTTAAAATATAGTTAGAATAAATAATAAGAATTATAAAATAGGAAATATAAGAGTTTTAAGAAATGTTAGATCTTAGATTATTTTATGTATTTTTGTAATCTTGCTATAGTAAAACCATTATGAAATAAATATAGTTTGAATAAGTAACTCACTTGTAGAAAAATAGGAAATTCAAGATACAGTATAAATGAGGTTGGGCCCATTTGTATGGATCTAGTAGACTGATTTGTTGTCTATTAGTATAAGTTATATTTCAATATTTTTTATGCATGTATTTTTTATTTCATGATTGAATATTTATGTCTATGATTTCATATTTGAATAAGAATTATTCCATTATGTACATTTGATTCATTCATTGTGGGAAGCTTCCAAAAAATTCTAATTTTCATTTTATGCAATTTAATTTTCATGCAAGTGTGTTTTCAAGTCATGTCATTTCCCTTCTACAAGTGTGTTTCAATTATGAAATTATTAGGACCCCAACCTTCAATAGATACTAGTGCCACACATATAGAGATGACATATTACCATAATAAATAGTTCTTAGTTTCAAAAATTTAGTGAACAAAATTATCAATAAACCAAGTGGCTTACCATCTAGAGAACATTATGTTAAGTTATACTTAATGATTTGACTATGACAAGTTTGACTAGGGAGTTTATTTTTATCATTGATTTCCATGATTTATTTTAAGTATTAAAACACTTTCTCATGTCTCCACTAACACTTATGGCTCCCAAGCTTGACAGGCTCCTTATGCTTTACATAAAGGTGATTAAGGTATCTCTTCCATGCATATTTGCTTAATAGGATGATGATGGTAAGTAATGAGCCATATATTTCATTATACAAACTCTTATTGATTATTAATTTTAGTATATATAAGTATAAAAAGAGTGTTTTTTCATTATATTTTCAACCAAGTGGTTTCAACATTACATGCTTAATCAAGAACATGCATAATAGTGAGATCCCAATATTTACAGACATCCATAACATAACATACCCTCTTGCATAAGGTTAGACATTTCATCATTCTATTGAGTGAATTTGAGTTTACCTATGTTAATAAAAACATCTATTAGAGTACATGTCATTGTTGATCTATTAGAAGAGTCCCCCTAAGAATTTGATGATATTGTTGACACTAATTTCCCTAATGAGGTGATATGTTACATACAAAAATCCATTTTTTCTCATCTCCTTATTATATTGACATTATAAAATATTTAATCAACCATAGTTACCTTGAAGGTGATAACTCATAATAGAGAGGTCACCTTCACATAATTGTAACTAAATGCATTATTATTTATGGGTTTATCTACCATAAATCCTTTGATGACATGCTACTAAGATATATTAATTAAGAGGAGTCATAAAAGGTCCTATTTCATTATTAAAATTATGTTTGTGGTAGAGAATTCAATGGCCATATAACTACCCATAAAATCGATAGGATGGGATACTTCTAGCCCAGTCTTGAGCATGATGCTATTGAGTATTTAAGGAAATGTGAGAAGTGATATAACTTATCACAAAATAGAGACATTCCTCCTAGGGTGCTCCAACATATTGTTAATTCATGGACCTTCTCCAATTATGGGCTATATTTTTTTGGAAAACACTCCCTTACTTTGTCGTATAGCCATCACTTCATCATTATGACCAAAAAATAATTCACTAAGTGGGAATAAATTATGATTTTAACAATAGTTACTATATTTTTAATTAAGTTCATCCTAAAATAGATCATTTGTAAGTTTAGGATTCCATAGGTCATTGTCATATATAATGGGTCTCTTTTTGAGAAACTAGAACTACATTAATTATACAATAAAATTTTAATATCTCGTTACATAGCCTCTCTTTACTACCCATAGGCCAACAACCTAGCTGAGGCCATAAACAAGACCTTAAATTAAATCATTGGTTAAAATAGTTAAAAATAACAAAATATATTAGCACCTTCAACTTTATCCTACATTATGGGCCTATATAATGATTATTCATATGCTGATAGGGGAAACCCCACTTTATCTTATTTTTGGAGATGAATCCATCTTACCCTTTGAGGTACAACTTCTTAGCCTTTATGTCTCTCTTTAAGGTCTCCTTGATTATGAAAGGTATAGAAATGGATGGTTAACATAGTTACAAAATTTAGTTGAATGTTAGATTTTAGTCACACAAAATCACATTGCTTACACAAAACACATCCTGATAAAACACAAATAATGTTCATGTGTCTCATAAAATAAGGAGACCTTATTCTAAGACTTGATAGTATAATATTTAATAAAAAAGGAAAAGGTCATAAGTTTAAGCCCAATTAATTGGGCCCTTATCTGGTGACCAAAAATTTTAATAATGGAGATTAATTATTATGAACTTTAGAGTGTAAGGTGTTCAGTGAGTATGTGAAATCTTTACACATCAAAAATTTATACATATAGTCATTTACATTTCACATTTCCCTCTTTACATGATAAATAAATTTCCCACCATTTATGTGTTATTTTTCATATCAAATGTTTTGTTTAACTTTTGAATAGCTATGATTTCACATGAAAAAATATTTAAAAATGAAACATACCATTTCTCACTTTATATATCACTTTGAAAATTAACATGATATAGAGCCTTGTCTTTGTTATTACAAGCGTAGTGTACCTTATTCCT